>JALPQD010000852.1:225467-463051 GCA_023101885.1 Typhlomys cinereus | reverse complement strand
TTTAATTTCTTTAAGAATCTCCAGACGGCTCGCCAGAGTGGCTGTATGAGCCTGCATTCCCACCAGCAATGTAGGAGAGTTCCCCTCTCTCCACATCCTCTCCAGCATTTGTCGTTGTTTGTATTGTGGATTTTTGCCATCCTGACCGGGGTGAGATGATATCTCAGGGAAGTTTTGATTTGCATTTCCCTGATGGCGAAGGAAGTGGAGCATTTTTTAAGATAATTGTTAGACATTTTAATTTCATCCCTGGTAAAGTTTCTTTGAAGTTCCAGGGCCCATTTTTAATTGGGCCAGTGTTTTCCTTGGAGTTTAATTTTCTAAGTTCTTTGTGCACTCTGGACAGTAGAGCTCTGTCAGATATGTGGTTAGTGAAGATTTTCTCCATTCTGTGGGTTGCCTTTGAGCTCGTGTGACAATCTCTTTATCTGAACAGAAGCTCTTTAATTTCACAAGATCCCAACTGTTGAGAGTTGGTAGCAGTGACTGTGCCATTGGATGTCTGTTTAGGAAGTGTTGGCCTAGCCCAATCAGCTCGAGGGAGTTCCCTATCCTTTCAACTATGGTTTTTAAAGTCTCTGGCCTGATATCAAGGTCCTTGATCCATCTGGAATTAAGTCTTGTATATGGTGACAAGTACGGGTCTAGCTTTAATCTTCTGCATGTGCAGATCCAGTTTTGCCAGCACCATTTGTTGAAGATGCTGTTCTTTTTCCATTGGATTCTTTGGGCCCCTTTGTCAAAGACCAAATGGCTGTAACTTTGTGGGCTTATATCTGGGTCTTCAATCCTTATCCATTGATCTTAGTGTCTATTTTGGAGCCAGTACCAGGCTGTCTTTATAACTATGGATTTGTAGTATAGACTTAGGTTTGATATGGTAATACCTCCAGCTGTGTTTTTGTTACTCAGGATTGTTTTTGCTATCCTGGGTCTTTTGTGCCTCCATATGAACTTTGAGATTGTTTGGTCAACTTCTTTGAAGAATTGCTTTGGGATTTTGATTGGTATAGCATTGAATCTGTATATTGCCTTTGGTAGGATGGTCATTTTTACAATGTTGATTCTGCCAATCCAGGAACAAGGGAGGTCTTTCCACCTTCTGGTGTCTTCTGCAATTTCTTTCTTTAGGGTTTTAAAGTTTTCATTGTAAAGGTCTTTTACCTCCTTAGTTAGGTTTATACCAAGGTATTTCATTTTTTTAGGGGTTATAGTAAATGGCATGGTTTCTCTCAAGGCTTTTTCACTTCTTTCATTCTGGGCATATAGGAAGGCCTCTGATTTTTGCACATTTATTTTGTATCCTGCCACCCTGCTGAACTTCTCAATTAGTTCCAGGAGCTTCCTGGTGGAGTTTTTGGTATCCCTCAGGTATAAGATCATGTCATCTGCAAATAGGGATAGCTTGATTTCTTCCTTGCTGATTTGAATCCCTCTTATGTCCCTTTCTTGTCTTATGGCTTCAGCTAAGACTTCAAGTACAATATTGAATAGAAGTGGTGAGAATGGACAGCCTTGTCTAGTTCCTGATCGAAGTGGGAATGCTTCCAATTGTTCCCCATTGAGCATAATCCTTGCTGTGGGCTTGTCGTATACAGCTTTTATTATATTGATAAAGGTTCCTTCCATTCCTACTGTCTCTAGCGTTTTGATCATAAAAGGCTGTTGGATCTTGTCAAAAGCTTTTTCTGCATCTATCGAGAGTATCATGTGGTCTTGGACTTTGGACTGGTTTACATGATGAATTACATTTATTGATTTGCGTATGTTGAACCAACCTTGTGTGCCGGGGATGAAGCCTACTTGGTCCCCATGAATGATCTTTTTAATATGTTTTTGAATCCGATTTGCTAAGACTTTGTTGAGAATCTTTGCGTCTGTGTTCATCAGGGAGATCGGCCTATAGTTTTCTTTTTAAGTGAATCTTTATTAGGTTTTGGGATTAAAACGATATTAGCTTCATAGAAGGAATTTGGTAGTGTTCCTTCCTTTGCTATTTGATGGAACAGTTTAAGGAGTATTGGTGTTATTAACTCCTTAAATGTCTGGTAGAACTCTGTGCTGAATCCATCTGGTCCAGGACATTTTTTGGTGGGAAGATTCGAGATTACTTCCTCAATTTCCTTATATGTTATAGGACTATTTAAATAATTCACAACTTCCTGATTCAATTTAGGTAAGTTGTGTTTACTTAGAAATTCATCCATCTCTTTTGTGTTGTCAAACTTCACAGAGTATAAGTTTTTGAAATATGATGTTATAATTCTCTGGATTTCTTGGGTATCAGTAGTAATAACTCCATGTTCATTTCTAATTTTGTTAATTTGGGTTTTTTCTCTCTTGCTTTTGGTTAGTTTAGCTAGGGGTGTATCAATCTTGTTGATTTTTTCAAAGAACCAGCTTTTTGATTGGTTGATTTTTTCTATCGTTTTCTTAGTCTCGATTTCAGATATTTCTCCCCTTATTTTGCTAATCTCTTCTCTTCTACTGCTTTTGGGATCGGATTGCTCTAGTTTCTCTAAAGCTTTAAGCTGCATTGTTAAGTTGTTTATTTCTGATGTTTCCATTTTTTTGACGTGGGCATTAAGAGCTATGAACTTACCTCTTAGAACAGCTTTCATTGTGTCCCAGAGATTTGGGTAAGTTGTATTTTCGTTATCATTCACTTTCAGGAAATCTTGAATTTCCTTTTTAATTTCTTCCTGAATCCAGTTCTCATTCAGCATCATAGTGTTAAGTTTCCAGGAGTTAGTGTATTTTCTCTTGTTTGATGTGTTGTGGATGTCCAGCTTTAGGCCGTGGTGGTCTGATAGGGCACAGGTTAGAATTTCAACTTTCTTGTATATGTGTAGATTCATTTTGTGGCCCAATATGTGATCTATTTTGGAGAAAGTTCCGTGTGCTGCTGAGAAAAATGTGTATTCTTTGGTGCGTGGGTGAAAAGTTCGATAGAGATCTGTGAGGTCCATTTCTTTCAGGGTTTGATTAAGTTCCAAAGTGTCTCTGTTAAGCTTTTGACCTGTTGATCTATCCCATGTAGAGAGGGCGGTGTTGAAGTCCCCAAGAATTATCGTTTGGGGGTTGATTTCTTGCTTTAGACGCTGTAGGGTTTTCTTAATGAATGTGGAGGGGCTCGTATTGGGTGCATATATGTTCAGTATTGTGAAATCTTCCTGGTGAATTGTACCTGTGACTAAAATGTAGTATCCATCCGTGTCTCTTATAATTTTTTTGGTTTGAAATCCACTTTGTCTGATAGCATAATGGCTACCCCTGCCTGTTTTCTGCTTCCATTTGCTTGTAGAATTGTTGACCAGCCTTTTATTTTTAGAGCGTGCCTATCTTTTGTGGTGAGATGGGTTTCCTGCAGGCAACAGATTGATGGATTGTGATTTTTAATCCAAGTTTGTAATCTGTGTCTCTTGATCGGTGAATTAAGTCCATTAACATTTAGTGTTATAATGGAGAAACTATTGTTAATTCCAGACATTTATTATGTTTAGTAGCTTTTATAAGTATATTGCTTCGCTTTTAATGGTGTTATATTTGCCTTCTGTTCTCCTGGATATGCCTGTTTTTTTCTTCACGCTTGAGTATCATTTCTAGCAGTTTTTGAAGGCCTGGTTTGGTGGCCATGTATCCCTTAAAGTTGTCTTTGTGCTGGAAAGTTTTTCTTTCTCCCTCGATCATGACTGATAGTTTTGCAGGGTAAATCAGCCTGGGTTGACATTTTTGCTCATTCAATACTTGAAGTATGTCTCTCCAAGCTCTTCTTGCTTTTACTGTTTCGACTGAGAAGTCATTTGTTATTTTAATAGGTTTGCCTTTAAAAGTGACTTGTTTTTTCTCCCTTGAAGCTCTCAGTACCAGTTCTTTATCTTGAATGTGGAGTGTTTTAACTATTATTTGCCGGGGTGTGCTTCTATTTTGGTCGTATCTGTTTGGGGTGTGGAATGCCTCTTGTATATGAATGGGCCTCTCTTTTTTTAGATGAGGAAAGTTTTCCTTGATGATCGTTTGAAAAATTTCCTCAGGGGTGGTATTTTGAGATTCTTGCTCCGTTATTCCATGAATACGCATGTTAGGCTTCTTCAGGGTGTCCCATATCTCTTGGATATTTCTCTCAAGTATCTTTTTGGCTTTAACAACCTCTTCCATTGAGCTGGTTAGTACTCCCACTTTATCTTCAAGGTCTGAAATTCTGTTTTCTGCTTCATTAGTTCTGTTGATAAGACTCTCTGTGGAGTTCTGGGTTGAAGATAACTTGTCTTTTAGCTCAGTTTTAAACTCTGCTTGAGTTTGTTTTAACTGTTCTATGCCAGTTTTTGTTTCTTGCACTGTTTTTCTCAACTCCTCCAGATGTCTGTTGTGTTCCTCTTCAAAGCGATTGATTTGATTATGTAATTCCTCCCGGATTTCCTCTTTCATAGTATTGAACATGGTAATGATCATATTTTGAAAGTCATTATCCTGGGTCAGGCTTTCTTGGCCTTTTTCCGCGGGCTTGTTGTTGTTGGAGTCTAACATTATGGGATTAATTTCTTCAGTGGGAAATTTGTTTACTTGAGTGTTGCTTCTCATGGATTTGCACTTTGACTTTGGCATTGTCATTTTAACTCTTAAGATCTCTCAATTTCACTAAACTGAATTATTTGGCCTGGGGTACTGGTGGGCGGGGCCCGAACGGGGACTTACCTCGGGCGCGGGGTGAGGCCCGGGTGGACCGCGGGCGTGTCCCGACAGGCGGAGCGGGGTGGGGTGAAAAGGGATGATGGGCGCGTTGGCGTGGAGCTATTTAACCCGAGGGCAGCTGGGGCGGGGCCCGGGCGCAAGGGGAGGTCCTCCTCGTCCCTTGGCCCCCGCGTGGCTCCGGCTGGATGGTGGGAGTCGGAGCCGGGTCCCTGTGGGCTGACCTGGGGTCCTAGAGCGTGCGGTGATGCCCGGCTGGATCCTGATACATACTGTTGCATTTGAAAATCTTGTGTATCGTAAATGGTTTTATACAAAATACTGACTGGTAGAAATTGTATCATTATAACCATATGATTAAAAATATTAATCAAAAAAAAAGATCTTTCCCCTTACATAATGAAGTGTTAATAGGACAGATCCCATGCATGTCTTGTGGGAATAATCATACCTGCCATAAAGTAGTGTCTGGCCACACCCCTTTCCCATTTCAGTCTCTTAAAATCTTACTGCTCCCTCTTCCATAATAGTCCTGAACTTTGAGGTGGGGCTGGGGGGATTAATCCTTGGACTGTGGCCTCCTGAGAGGCGCTGAGCAACAGCCCCTAGCGAAATCACTATGGTTCTTAAACCTCAGAAACTATGAGATAAATCGCTGTCCAATCTGATATCATGCAGCAATAGGTGACTGATTCCGTTCTATCTTTTCAGCATTTTGAAATTACAGAGCTTAGACAACTGGCAGAATCCAAAACTGATCTTTTCTGTTTGGTTCTGATAGAACCTATAAATGAGAGTGGGTGCAGAGAGGAATCTCCAAGATGCAACCACGAACATTTAGAAGGCTGAGATAGGAAGATTGTTAAATTTGGGTTTAATTGAGACAACTAGTAAGACCCTATCTCAGAACAAGCAAGGAATCAAGCAAGCAAACAAAGAAACCAGGACACCACCAAATCTACACTGTGTGTTTTGGAAGCTCATTTAAGTGCCATGAAAGTAAACTTGAAGTACAAGGGCATTCAGTAGCCAAGGAAATAGAAAGTTGTGTGGTGTGTGTGTGTGTGTGTGTGTGTGTGTGTGTCTGAGGGCACTGTGTGTCCCTGTGAAGGACCAAGGTTGACTTCAGGAATCATCCTGGATGGTGTCTACCTTCTTCTTGCTTTGCTCTGATATTTCCCAGGCTTTGTCCACCAAGGACTACATAATGAGTTTCAAGCCAACCTGAGATACATTGTGAGATCCTGTTGCAAAAATTAATGTGAAAAAGTAAAAATAATATTGATATCCATAGACATCTCACCTACCAGGAAAAGGAATGCTGACTGCACAAGAGTTCTGGTTTATGGCACATATCCCTGTCATGGCAGATCAGTTCATGCCATTGTGATTTATGTACCTCCACTCTCCTGTGGATTGTGACATCGCCGAAGAAGTGATAAATGCATTTCTGGCCTTGCAAAGCTGAGAAACAAATCTCAGATGACCTGGTAGCTGTATCGACTTGGTCAAAAGAGATAGGAAACAAAAAAAGAATTAGACCATATCTAGACTCACCATTAAGACTTCTTTTAGAGTGCTGGAGTAGCAGCATTTGTTTATTAAGTATAAGGCAGGTAGGGTCGATGAGATGACTCAGTGAGCAAAGGAGCCTGTGTGCAAAGTTGGTGTCATAGTTAGATACACTTGTCAATTTGATGTTTGAGGATTTTAGCTCTGGACACATTTGCCCAGAGCAAACCTGCAAGGAGATTGTGTAGTGGATGGGGGGAAGGTCCAATCCATGGTGGGTCAGACTAGTCCCTGGGTAAGTGTATAAGATGGAGAGAACTGATTGAGAAAGTTGGCATCCTTGTGTATACTTGACCAGACATGCTGGTCTGGCAAGTAAGGATTGTCCCTCTCTCAGCAACATGGAGTAACCAGAGTTCAATCTCTAGTGCCCTCCTGGTTGAAGGAAAGAACTGACTACTGAAAGTTGGCCTCTCTGCCACATGAGAGCTGTGGCATGTGTCCACCTCTGTCTCTCTGTCTCTGTCTCTGTCTCTGTCTCTGTCTTAAGATATTTTGAAGAAGATCATGTAGAGTCTTCTGAGGGCACTTAAATATCTAGTTGAGTTGTACAAGCTTTACCTAGGGCATGGGGGTCGGATCACTACTCTGTCATCAAATTCTGACTTAGGCTGTGTTCTCTGGGAGCAGAAAGCAGCATGGAGTTTTTTTTGGCAATAATTTTTTAAAATTTTTCTCCCACATTTTATTTTTTCCTAATCATACAAGCTCAATAAGTACCCCTGTCCTCTCTCTCCTTCCTTCACTCCCCAGTCATCCCCCATTGCATTCTTCCTGCTTCTTCCCTTCCTTTCACTCTCTTCACTCCTTCCCCATCTCCCAGTGGCTCCCCCTTCCTCCCTCCCATCCCCTGGAGCATCCCTTTATGTGAACGCCAAACCTCCCTCTAAGTCCTCCACCCTAGTGAGGGTTCAGGACTCAGTGGCATAGCCTGGAGCCCCTTCTTGGGCTCCCTGTTAGTATGGGAACTCTATTATGACTGTTAATCCCTTGCTTCTAAGGATTCTACTGCTTGAAGCCTTTTCCCCTGTGATACATGATAGACTTTTGGGGGGGTTGTTGACATGTCAGTCATTGTGCAGAAGCCATGTAGAGATTTTTGTGCAAGTGCTTTGACCTGAGAGAACTTTCAGGAGGAAGGGAAGGAAGGAACCAGAATGAGGCTTCAGAAAGAACTAAGCAAGGAAGTAGTCTTTTCTGGGGGCTTACCTTAATTTGAACTCCCCCCCACTGGAGCTTGATTGGCAGCACAGTTAGTTGGTGGTATTCTGAGACAAAAGGCCAATTTTATCCCATCACGCTGGCCAGTTATTTTCTGTGGGCTCCTTCTGCAGGTGTGTGTGTGTGTGTGTGTGTGTGTGTGTGTGTGTGTGTGTGTGTATGTACGTGCATAGGGTTAGTGGAGATATAACCTCCCGGAAGTGGCTCCAGTTTGGCAAAAGGTTAAGTGTCCAAAGAGCACAGCGGTGGGTCATTAGTAGAAAGCACTCACCACAGGGCCTCTCCTGGTGAAGAGAAGCTTGGCAGTGAACCAACAGTGTCAACCATAGGTCTAAAATTTCCTCATGGTCCTTAGGGCAATACCTTATAAAAATGACAAAACCTAATTTTTTTCTTCCTGGATAGACAGCTTAATAACTTTCGCCCTTCTTCCTTTGCAGCTTCGTATGGATATATTTGTATTTCAAGCTGTGCAAGGTCTTCCATATCCATCTTTTCTAGGTTCCCGCATACTTTATTAGAAGGGACTCTAGTGAAGGTATCTGAGCTCTAGAGGATAGAAGTGTCTAGATAGTGCTCCTGAGTGAACTTGAAGAAAATGACCTTTTCTACTGATCTATGTTGGATCATGACACAAAAAAGAAAGAAACAATCATTTTGTTAACTCATTAAAGTTTTTGGGATTGTGTGTTACAACAGTTGACTTACTCTGATTCATTCCATGAATGTTCTCCTCTTCAGAAACACAGGCAGTGTTAGAAAACTAAATTTTCAGAACTCTGTCAATTTTTGCCATCCACAGTCCTTGCTTAACTCTAGGATGACAGAAGATCTGAATAACTGAAGTAAGTTTGTCTCTAAGCACTTTAAGAAATATTTTTTAAAAATCCAAGTACGGTGGGACATACCTATAACTTCAGTGCAGAGGTATTAAAACTGGATGCTTATACATTGGAGGCCTAGGCTACATATGAGAACCTATCTCCAGAACAAAATGAAGTAAATGTAAAACCAAGCCAAAAGCAAAAGGAAATATCAAGCCAAAAATAAAAACCAGAACCCAAACCAAAAAAACTGTAAGCCAGAAATCAGGTTTGTTTAGTTCATAATTCTGGAGCCAGAAAGTTCAATGTTGAGTAGACCTGAATATTTGGCCTCTGATGAAGGTCCTCTGGCTATATATCACAACATGGCAGATGACATTGTGACCTGTGTGTGTGTGAGAGAGAGAGACAGAGACAGAGACAGAGACAGAGACGGAGATAGAGAGACAGACAGAGAGACAGAGAGAGACAGAGAAACAGAGACAGAGAGAGGAATAGAAAGGGGAAGGAGCCAGGCTTGCTCTTTGCGAATTCTTTTTTGTGGGAATTAGCTCACTCCTGCAAGAACCAGTCCATTCTTTAAGACTAGCATTAATTAATCCATTCTTGAGAATTAAGGCCCTAGGACTCAATAAACTTTTAGTAGGTCTTCTTAAAAATTTCACTACTTCGATACTGTCACAGCAGGAACCAGGCCTTTAGCACATAAACTTTGTATGATGTATGTGTTTGTGGGCCTCCTGGGGAGACAATATCTAAACCATCGCATTACAAGATAGTACTTTATGATTCTGTGGGTATTAGAAATTGATAGGGCAAATGAGAGGTCAAGGATTCCAAGTCTTAGGCTTTTTCCATGTGATTAGAACTAATTAGGAACATTCTGTTTGGACAATATCACAAATTGTGTTGGAGAAGCAGATGGTTTACCATCACAATTAGCATCATCTTTACTTTGCCTACTCACTTCCTTCCCCACCTCAGAGAGAGAGTCTACAAAACACATCCTTGCCTGGGATATTGCTAGAAAGTTCCACAAATGGGAACAGAGAAAACTCTCAATGTGTATTTTTTATGTAGAATAAGAGAATAGAGGGAATGAGTGAAATGAAAGGTGTGTCCTCTGAGTATGGCAGAATTCAGGGGTAGTGTCAAGAGAGAGGGAGAAGGTGAGGTAGAGGGAAAAGAAGTGGGAAAGACAAGAAGGAGAGGGAGAATTAACCAAGTAAGATCAAGCTTCTTTTTTGTTCAATTACTTCCATGAACTGGAACTGGTACCAATGTTTCTTCAAAAGCTATAAAAATGTTTATGTTCTTACTATTTATGTGTGTGTGTGTATTTGTCGTGGTGCAGGTATGGAAAGTGAGAATAACTTTTGGGGGTTGGTTCTCTCCTTCCACCTTTATATATATACATATATATAGGTCTTGAAGTCATCAGGCTTGTGCAGCAAGCAATTTTACCCACAGAGCCATCTCTTGGATCCTAGTATTATTTCAATAGTCCCTCTTGAGGAGAGAGAGAAAGCTTTATTATGAAAAAAGTATGACCAGGGAAATAGAATTCCCTCTTAACACTGTTAATGATTTACCTTTCCCCCGGACTAACAAAAAGAAAGCTCAAATTATTCAAACAGGTGATTAATTGATGTGTGCATTGGGCAGTTCCTTAATTTTGTCAATCTTTTTAATTTTAAATGTTTCTTTCAAAATATTTTAATTGCATATATTAATTTTACATAATAACAGGCTTCCTTATGACATCTTCATATATGTACATAATGTAATTCAATTGCATCCACCACCCTCACCATTGGACTCTCTTGCTTCCCCTCCAATTCCCACTGATCCCTTTCCTCTTTTTAAGTAGCCTCCCCTTCTACTTTCATGGCTTTTCATATGATCCAATGCGTTTCATTAAGGTTGTTTACAGGAGAATGGGTGAGGGTTTGTTCACAAGTGGTAGATCATAGGTACTTTTGCAGTAGTTATAGTACTGAAGAAAATGTTTCCTTTCATCAACCATCAACTGTCTATAAAAAAAAATCCTCAAGGATGGGTGGGATCCGTCTTTCATAATGGGGTGTAATTTTCACTGATTGTTGATGTATCATTTGCAGCACCCTAAAATCACCCAAGTCCAGAGAAGTCAAATTTTGTTAACCCCACCTCAAACCAAGTGGCTCATAAATCAGCTGTAGGCATGTAATAGGTCTTCATATTTGAGGACAGAGATCGGCAATTATTTTTTCTGCAAAAGGTCAGAGAGTTAATATTTTAGGCTTTGTGTCACATGCTGTTTTGGTTGTAATAAATCAGCTGTTTATGCTGCAGCAAACGTGGGAAGTACATCAATGAGTGGGAGTGGGGCTAAGGCCAGAGGGTCCCCATGGGTTCCAGGTCAGCCTGGACTAGATAGAGTGAGACCCTGTTTTAAACAACCAACCAACCAAACAAACAAGAAAATAAGCTCAAATCAAAAACCAGAAAGAAAACATACATTATGGTGACGTACCCAATAAAAGTTGAATTGTGGACACCGAAACATGAATTTCTTTCAATTTTTACGTATCATGAAATATTCAGTACATAGAAAGCACTATCTTTTTGCTCATTTAGAATATGTAAAAGTCCATTCTCAGGTGGTGAGCCATAGGAAAATAAGCAATGGCTGACACTGTCTCTGGTTTGCAGACATCTCTGCAAGAGTCTTCCCAGTGTCTTGTTCTGTGTTAATTGGCTTAACTATCTTTGGTTGTTGTTGTTATTATTCTATGAGATAGGGTCTTGCTCTGTAGTTTGATCCAGCCTGTGTAGTTTGAGCTGGCCTCAAACTCATGATGATCCTCTGGTCTCAGCTTCCTGAACCACCCTGCCTGACTTAGGAGTTATCTTTACTTAGGACACTGATACTGGATGTAAGTGAAAAACAAAACCATAACTCAAGGATACCTCTTGCCAGCTGTGTAGTATGTGCCTGTAACCCCAGTAACTGGGATGTAGAGGCAGGAGGATCAGAAGTACAAGGTCAGCCCCAGCCACACGAGCTGTTTCCAAAATATTCTATCTCTTGGCTGTTCTGTAAAATAAGACCGTTCTGGTTTCTCTGGATCATGATGGAGCCAAAACAAGTGGGTAAATTTAGAACCCCCAAAGTTCGAGTCAGGGCATTGCACTGGTTAGAGACAGAGGCACATTTCTCGCTCTTGGGGTTTCGCTCTTCTGCACGCCTGCAGGATGGCCCACAAGCAGATCTACTACTCGGACAAGTACTTCAACGAGCACTACGAGTACCAGCATGTCATGTTACCCAGAGAACTTTCCAAGCAAGTATCTAAAACTCATCTGATGTCTGAAGAGGAGTGGCGGAGACTTGGTGTCCAACAGAGTCTGGGCTGGGTTCATTACATGATTCATGAGCCAGAGCTGCATATTCTTCTCTTTAGACGGCCTCTTCCAAAAGAACAACAAAAATGAAGTACATCTAGGATCCTCAAATCTTTTTCAAATTTAATGAATATGTGTGTATATAAGGTAGTATTCAGTGAATACTTGAAAAATGTACAAATCATTCATCCGTACCTGTGCATGAGCTGTATTCTTCACAGCAACAGAGCTCAGTTAAATGCAACTGCAAGTAGGCTATTTTAAGGTATTTAAGATAAATTTATCTTTTCTTAATATAAGTGCCGGTTTGACTTTACCTGTTACCTTTGATAAAGTTTGTATGTTGCATTTATAAAAAAAAAAAACTTTAGAACCCCCAAAATATAAAGGAAGTGTCATCTGAAAGGGTCTTAGAGGGCTGAGGAGAAAGCTCAGAGGGTACAGTACTTGCTGTACAACACCCATGTAAAAGCCAGGTGTGGTGGTTTACATCTGTAACCCCAGTGCTACAGGAGTGTGGGGGGTGCAGAGACAGGCAGATCCCTGGAGTTTGCTGACCCGTCAGTCTGGCTGAACCCTTACCTACAGATTCAGTTAGAGATCCTGTCTCTAAAAACAAAGTGGACAACAGAGAAAGACCCCTTCACTGTCAACCTCTGGACTCCGTATACATCCACCCCCCCAACAAGTTCTTGTTTACTGTTATTCAGCCTTAAGGGGATATGACTGTTTCTAGTTTCTACCTTCTTATCTGTGTTTATTTTGAGGTCCAATAACTATTTCTTCTATCCAGAAAACTGTTGTAGCAATAATGCACAGTGAGTGGTGGTGGCATTCCTTAGTTTTTATTTTGGACACACAGTCCTGTTATGCAGGCCAGACTGGTCCCCAAATCTGGATCTTCTCAACTCACAGGCACGAGGCACTATGACTGACTTAATGAAACATATTTATCAAAGCGGTTTCTTTTTTCCTGTTGTGTTCTGGTTTTAGTAATTACTGCTGTGGAACATCTTCGGCTGTGCCCCACATCTTTGTTGATCTTCGTGGAACGTGGTCTCCCTCACATCCTGGAAATCTTCAGAGGCTGTTCTTCTGCCCCACCCCAATTTATCCCCCCTCCCTTCCCTTTCTTAGGAGGGCTCTGGAGCACCTTTCGATCCAGGATCACTCGAAATTTCCCTCCTCCAACTGTCTTGTCTGTTGCCATCCGGTCTCCATCAACACCTATCTAGCCCTTGGTCTACTTTCTCGGATTAGCTCCAGTTCATGGATTTTCTATTTTCCAAATGCCCACAGCACTTAGCTGTGGGTACACACTTTCCCATTTAATTAAAGATTGTCTGGATTTTGTTGGTTGTTGTAGTTTCATCTTTTCCAGTGAGGCTGTGGACTACTTGAAAACAACACATTTTCTTTCTTTTTGGAATTCCTCTCAGCATTCCAACAGACACAGGGTGAGTCCCTACTGTCCAGTCAATAAATGGTGGTTTTATTAGTGGGCAGATGGATACAGATGTGAGAATTCCTGCCACTGTGATAGCTGCTGTTTAACAACTATTTGTTCAAGTTTATTGAATTGAGTACTGCTGGGAATCAATTCCGAATGTACTATACAGTTTGGGCAAATCATACCAACTCTGCATCCATCTTTTGTCTGAAAAATGGAAATTAAAAATGGCTTCCCACTGTGTCTAGTGACACATGCCTATAATCGCAGCAACTGCAAAGGCCGAGGCAGGAGGATCCTAAACTTAGGGGCAGTCTGGTCTATGCAGTGAGCCTCTGTTAAAAAAAAAATGTCTGTGTTGTGTTTGCCTGCATGTTAACACGTTGTGGAATACCCCGCTGGGCCAGCCGGGGGAAAGGAAGCAGAAATGGCGGGGCCTCGAGGCTCGAGACGAGTGGGTGAGCTGGCGACAGGGTCACCAACCAGACCCCTGGAATCAGGTGAGGAGCAGCAGCAGAGGAGTTGCTGCAGATTCAGCTTTATTCAGGAAGTGTTTGGGCTTATATAGGGTCAGGGGTCCAATCAGGTGTTGCCATCCCTCTGCTGGGGGGGAGGGGGAGTACCCACCAATCATTTAGCTGTTTAATAGGTGTCCAGGTTAGATGGCCGCTTCCCATTGGTTGTTCATCCCTCCTTCCCATTGGTTGTTCATCCCTCCACCTGTATGGTTCCTCTTTTGGGACATGTCCAGGGCATATTTGAACTTGGGGCTTGTCTGTAGCCAGACCTCCTGGATTCGGGAGCCTGGGGTCAGGCACATCTTGAATACACACTATGCAAATTTTCAACTGAAAAAACTGTTATGTAGCAAGCAGTACCATAAAGACTTACACTTTCACTTTTACAACAATATGAAGGGCTAGATAAAAAGAAATACTGGATAAGTAACCCATCTTATCCTGTTACACTTCTTTACATTTTTAAACTGTTTTAGGATTGAGTACAAACACTCAGTTTTTAAGCATGTTTTATTTTTAAATTTTTTTATTATCATTTATTCAACTGTGTGCATATGCGCGTGCGTGTGTGTGTGTGTGTGTGTGTGTGTGTGTGTGTGTGTGTAGAACCACGGACGAATTCGTGAACCACCATGGACGCCTCCACCTCCTTCTGCCCCGGGATTCACAGGCTCCGCCCTACCAGGACCAGAAGCGCAGGCTGCCCCCTCCCCCACCCCCCCGCTTCCCCCCGGCGTCTATACGTGGGGTCTGGGATCCGAACTCAGGACCTTCCGCCTGCAAGGCGGAGGCTTAACTCCTGAGCCACCTCTCCAGCCCCGTATTTTTAAAGCATTCTACTTTACTTCTCTTACTCCACTATGATGGTCTTAAAATAATGTACAATACCTGCTTTGAGGGAGCATGACATAGAAATTTTATTCTAAGGGGCATTTTGAAAATACTCTACATCTGCTTGTACACAGATATGATGATTGACTATTCTGATTTTTCTCACACATGCCCTTTTTGAGACATAATCTTCTGTTAATGCATCCCTGGCTGGCTGACATTATGTGGCTCAGGTTAGTCATGAACTTGTAGCAGTCTTTCTGCATTAGCCTTCTCAGTGCTGGGATTATAGACCTGCACCTCTATGCCTATTTATTTTATTGCCTTTTAATGCCAATTTCAATGAATTTACTTTATAAACTAGGCTTATTGCTAATTCCTATAGATGTTTAATGCTAATTTATGCTCTTTAAACAAACATGAGAAAAAAATGGAATGTGAAGTAATTTAAGAATATCTCAGGTAAATACATAAAGATTTGTTTTGGCATCTTTTCCCAATTTAAATGGGTGTGAAGTACTATTCTCCAAATCTTGTAACTTTCAATCTTAACAGTAGTTAGGATTTAAAGACCAGGCAAAGTCTGTTCTTATTTTTCTGAACCTGCTTGTCAGCCTAAGTAGTTAAGTAGAATTAAAATGATAAATGTAACTTACACAATTCTACTACTGCCATCTATATGCAATTTATACCACAAATTGATCTCCTGATGGATTCTACACTTCTGACAAAGGACCAAGAAGCAAAATCCCAATCAGTAGATCAGGCTAGTGGTGGGTAGACAGGCAGGAGCAAGAAAAGCTATTTGAAACCTGTGGTTAGGGGAACAAAGACATGGGCAAAGTTTAGACATCTTTGGGTCAGAGAAAGCATTCTTCATTGATAATGATAACAAGGGCTATTCGAGCCAAGGAGAGCAGCTCCTGAAGCAAGAATTTCTAGACTATATATGGAGAATGAAAGTCGAGTCGTGTGAAAAATTGCCTCATTTCTACCTGGCCTTGAAAATGGGAATGATGCCAGGATTACACTGGGCAGTTAGGAGATGACAATCCAAAGGACACAGAGAACTGAGAGTGTACTGCTCTCCTTCATACACAGCATAGAACACACTACAGATATAATCTCAAAAATTCCTGCAAGAAAACCGATAGCTGTCTATAATTTTTCTATTTATACTAATATAAACAGCTTTTGAGGTTGTCTGTACTGTATGTGATTGCTGTAGCCTGGGCAAGCAATGAAAAATGCCTGTAAGAGAGGGATCAGAGTCCTGTTTCTAGGCATCTTAATATGATACACTCAGATAAGAGGGAAAGAACATCTCGGGGGACTCTTGCCTACCTCAAGCTCTCTGCTCTTTCTATGACTTACTACTTAGTAGGCACTTCTTAAAGGCCAGAAAATATTCTTGCTTATGTTTTTATTATAGTCACAGTCCAGCTTGGCAGGAGAGTTCATACCAACACTATAGGGATTGCTGAGAGAGAGAGCAAACCTCATTGCCAGACAGCAAGGATGCCAGAGTATACTGAAGTTTTGCCAAGCTATTGAAGCAGCTCTCTCCATTTTATCCACCTGCTCCAAGAATAGCCCCATCTACTATGGGCTGTGTCTTCCTGCTAAGACAATCTCCTTTAGGATTGCTTAGGCCTGCCTTAACTATGAATTCTTCACAAATGTCCAGAGCTCAGCCTTCAAGTATCAAGTTGACACCTCCATCTATCTAAGTAGCATATCCTGGCTCGGCGTGGTATGGTAAAAGCAGAAAGATCAGGGGTTTAATGTCAGCCTAGGGCACAAAGTGAGATTGAGGCAGCCTGGGCTACAGGAGACTTTCTAAAAAAAAGTCTCACACTTTTATCTTAGGGCGTTTCTGTGAGGCTTAGCTGAGATAGTGTACACAAATATGCCATGTAAAACCTTTTGGCTCCCCTCACTCTAAGAGGGAGAGGTATCATTATACCTTATATTTGTTCTTCCAGGAATTGCAGTGTTGTCGGTCACATCCGTAGAATGGACTACTTCTGATTTCTGTTAGAATGGTGAGTGATTCCTCAGGAAAGTTGAGAAAACAAGGAAGGTAGGAAGAGAATAACTATCCATTTTCCTGAGAAGGTATGATAGTCATAGAAAACACAAAGGCGATAAGATTTTGGGGTAGAAATTTTGCAGCTAGTATCATCCATGTCTGGGAAAGTGTTCTGGTACGTGCTAATACAGGCAACCCAGATGAAACTCAGTGAGCCACATCCACAAAAAGACATGGAAATAGGAGGGAGGGCTGGAGAGATGTCTCGGGGGTTAAGACGGTCTCAAAAGCAGATTATCCTGAAGGAAAATGTGGTACATTTATACAATAGAATACTACTCAGCTATCAAAAATGATGAATTAATGAAATTTGCAGGGAAATGGATGGAATTAGAAACAATTATATTGAGTGAAGTATCCCAGACACAGAAAATTAAGTGCCATATGTACTCCCTAATAGGTGGATCCTAGTACCAAACCCACTTAGAGACACACTCAAAGATAAATCTCTGTAATACCTACAGTAATTGCAAAGATTATAAACAGGAGGGAAGGGGAAGGAGGGCCCAGCTAGAAACAAGGAGAGAGGGGATCATGCTACAGCAGAGATAATAGGCCACCATCAAGGACTGCAAGTAAGTAATGAGACATCTGGTTAAGCTTACAGACTTTCCTTCCTGGTCACTTGTAACTGATGGGGTATGATCTTACCAGAAAGGGAGGGCATACAGTCTGGCAGATAGAAGGTAACCATTTTGCAAATGGGAGACTGACCCCTCCTCACCGCGGTCTCCTACTCTTATTCCATCTACCTTTGAATCTACTCTTATAATAAGACTCTATTTTAAACAGCTTTTTATCTCTGGCCAGGGGGTGACATCCAATACCCATCAGGATGGAGCCAAGGGTATTGCAGGAGCAGCACAACTGAAAAAAAATCAACAAACTATATTTCAGGACATCGGAGACTCTATATCAACCACCTGGAATCAGACCTGCCTAATCTCTTCTCATCCTGAAGCTCAGGGAAATTTGCGGAAGAGGGGGCGGTAAGATTGTAAGAGCACAAGGATGGGAGGAGTCATGATACGCAAGATACTCCAAACAAGTTAGGGCCGAAGCAATTATAATAGGACTCTGCATGATCTGCACAATGACCAACATATCATTAACCCCTCAAAGTCTAGCATGGACTAAAGGCACTAGAATCCTTAGAAGCAAGGGATTAACAGCCACAATAGTGTTCCTATACTTAAGGGGAACATAAGAAAGAGTTCTAGGAAATGCCACTGAGTCCTTACACCTCATCAGATAGGAGGACCCAGAGGAATGTTTGACATACATATTAAAGGATGCTCCAGGGATGGGGGGAGGAGGCAAAGGAAAGGGGAAAAGGGGGAGGAAGCAGGCAGGTCCAGGGAGGAGTGGAGGGAGGGAGGGGACCGGGGTACCTATTATGTTTGTATGAGCAGGAAAAAAAAATAAACACAAACAAAACAAAACAAAACAGATTATCCTGAGTTTGGACCCAGGTCCCATGTAAAAGCACCAGGCAGAAATGGAAGTGGCCTACACTTCCAGTGGGCAGAACCTGGGAAATCCCCAGAGAGAAGCAAGAAGGAGGTAGAAGCAATCCAGGATGATTCTGGAAGTCACCCTTGGTCCTCCACAGGGACACATGTGGTCTCTGATACACACAAACACACACCCCATAAAATAAATAAATAAATAAATAAATAAATAAATAAATAAATAAATAAATAAAACATTTAAAAAAAGAAAATAGGAGGGAGACTAGTTCGGAAAGAAGGTTTTAGTGGGAGAAGGAAAGTATAGGATTGGGTAATATGGGAGTGAAATGACATAAAATCATATTCATGTATGACACTGTCAAAGAATAAAAGGTATTAAAAATTGCAGGGGGTGGAGGGAAGCAGGGATAAATATTTAATATGCTTGTCAAAAATAGAAAAATAAAAAAATAAAATTGCATGTGCATGTAGGCAAAAAAAGAAAATTCTTGAGCTAAGTCAGTCTGCTATTCCTAACTCTTCTGTTTGTATTATTGCTCTCCTAGCCATTGTAAACAAAAAGGAAAGGAAGCTTTAGCAAAGAAGGACTCCATCCATTTGTTTTGCATGTTAGTGAGTACAAAGCTCAAACAGACATGACTAAGAGATAAGAGTGAAGTAGTAATAGCTGAGCCAGGTATTACATGCCGAGAGTCATTTTCCAAACCATGGTCTCTTCGAACAGAGGAAGCATGAAGATTTTATACAATAAGCCTACATATTTTCCTATGTGAAGAACCTTTGGAATGGGCACATTCCTGAGCATGCCCAGTTTAAGGTCCTAGCTCCAAGTAAAAAAATGAAATAGACACATTTTGGGGTGTGCTTAGCCTAGGGACATGAGCCTATGTTCAGAGGTGGAAATGGCAAACAACACTTTTGGACCTGCTCGTTTGCATCATCCACACAGATTGGAATGCCCCTGGGCATGCTCAGATTTCATCAGAATATTTCAGTTGAAAAAAAAAAAAACAAAGGCCATTTTGAAAGTGGAATAATATAGGACTTTGTCCCTGAAGCTCATTGCTTCATATAGCTCCTAACACCATTGTCCTAAATCCTCTTTAATCATTTTCTTTTTGTTACTAGGCAATCTAACTTTCTGCCTCATGCAAGGATGAGTTATATCCCCAGCATGGATCGTCTTTTGGATTTCATTTCTTCAGAGTCTACAAGGAATGTTTTGACTTGGCCATCACAGCAGTCAAGATCGTCCTTTTCCTTCTTTATGCATCTCTCTTCTCCCTGCAATTTTTCTTTTTTTTTTCTTTTACCACCTTATGACTTAGCCCCTTCTTTGTTTCTTCCAGTGGTTTCTAGTTTAGCTAATCATGATAGCAAGTAGATTTGTTATCAGCCGAGGTATTTCTTGAGATGCCTTTGCTTTTATTGCACTTTTGTTGCTGTTCTTTTTTTATTTATTTAATTGTGCGTGTATGCATGTGTGCGCTTGTGTGTATGTGTGTGTGTGTGTGTGTAGAACCATGGACGAATTCGGGAACCACCATGGACCACCTCCACCTCCTCCTTGTTTACTCTGCCCTGGGATTCACAGGCTCCGCCCTATCAGGACCTGAAACGCAGGCCGCCCCAGCTTCCGCCCGGTGTCTATAAGTGGGGTCTAGGATCCGAACTCAGGACCTTCCGCCTGCAAGGCAGAAGCTTAATCCCTGAGCTACCTCTCCAGCCCCTTGTTGCTGTTCTTGAGCTCAGTCTTACCATGTATCTCTGACTGACTAGTCTTTGCCTCTGGAGTGTTGTGATTATTTGAGTTGTCAACAGACCTGGTGGCTTTTTTGCTTTTAATTAAAATAAAACTACTTGAGATCTTTATCTCCATGTGAGTTTGTCTCTCTTTATTTGCCTGTAGACTCTCTCTTTCTCACTCATTCTAACATGCATTTTATTAAAGATTTCTCTCCCCTTTAGGTATTTTGCAGTGAATGTACATAACCACGCATATATAATATTTGCACAACTCTTCCCAAGAGCAATGGCACTTGCAGATCTGCCTGATGTTGAAATTTCCACTGCTGTTGTGGGACAGGCATTTTTCTTCCAGTTGTCTCTTTGAAGGGCTTTCCTATCAGTCTTCTTTCTTTTGAGACAATCTTGCTCTGTAGTCTAGGCTAGCTTGGAATTCATCATAGCCTTGAATCTCCAGTGCTCTTCCTGCCTCAGTGACCAAGTATGAGCTAGCATACTGTTTGATTCTTTTAATTGTGGATAAAGCTGTAGCCACAGGTGAAGCAAGATCATTATTATTAGCAAGGAAGTTTAAAATTTTATTTTTTGCATATCTGTCTGTATGTGTTTCTTGTGTATGTGTTTCTCTGTGTGTTTCAGAGGTCACTGTGCCTGTGGAGGCCCAAGGGTGTCTTCAGGAATCACCCTGGATTGTGTTACTGCCTCTTTGCTTTTGCTCTGGAGTTTCCCAGGCTCCACCTTCCAGGATCAGAAGTACAGACCACCTCCATTTCCACCTGGAATTTTTACATGCTATCTGGATCCGAACTCAGGACCTTCTGCTTGCAGGCAGAAGCTTAACCCCTGAGCCATCTCTCCAGCCTTTATTATTATTTTTTAAATAATGAGTATGTAAAGATCTGAGTTCTAGCATCGACTTTTTTAAGCTGGGAACTTGGACACGTTTTGCAGTTTTAAAAAATTATTTATTTGGGGCGGGAGGCCTGTATGCTATGTTGCACAGGTGGAAGTCAACATGCGGTTTTTACTATGTGTGCTTCCATGCATCAATTGCAGGTTAGGCAGCTCCCAGGAACCTTACCCTCTGAGTTATTTATATCTATCTATATCTATATATCTATATCTATATGCTTGTTTTTCTACTAAAAGAAGTACCTTCAAAGCCAGGTGTTTCAAGCCCAGACTGTCTCAAAAAAAAGTGCTTCTAGAAACGAGGGCTTTCTTGTGCAAAGATGTGTATTTTCAGGCCCTGGCATAAACGACCGTATAGCGCCTTCCACCAAAGTCTTTCCCAATTTTCAGTAGAGCAGCGACCAGAAGCACCTTAATATGCAAAAAGGCCATTTCCCCTCCTCCCATCACCCCAGGGTTTAAGAGTAACTGCAAATCTGAGCCTTGCTCATTGCCATCCTCAAAGCTCTGAGGGGCTCACTGAGACCCTGCTCGAAAGAACACCTTTGTTCAGTGCGGGACGTGAGCCACACTGTTGGAGGAAGGAAAACCCATCTCCGGTAAGGTCCCTTTTCTGGGAAGGGCGTGGCGTGCCTGCCTCAGGCACTACACTTGGTCCAGCCTCCGAAGGAGGAAACGTCCGTCTCCCCAGCCCTCTGAAAAACGCTCTTCTTCGGGTGTGCCCAGAATTTGTCTTCCCAGGTAGAGATGGGCAGCCCGAGATGAGCCCTCCGGGGCAGGGTGGGTTCGGACAGGCGCTGGTATCCCTTCTTCCTGCCCGGCCTGGGCAGGCAGCGCGACGTGTTACTTACCTGGCCACGGGCGGGGCTGGGCGGAGGCCGGGGCGGGGCCTGATGGCGCCCAGACTGCGATTGGTCGGAGCCGCGCCTGTCTCCATGTGCGGCGCGGCGGAGGCACAACATTCAAGCCCGGGGGCGGGGCCGGCGCGCGCCGGAGGAAGCGGCCGCGCGGCAGCTGCGGGGCGTGGGGGCGGCGGCGGGCCGGGCGGAGGCGGCGGCGGTGGCCGGGGCGGAGGCGGTGGCATCTCAGCCGGGCAGGGCGCTCCACGGGGACCCCCTGGAAGGCTGCCATGGAGGCGGCGGCGGCGGCGGGCGGAGGCAGTGGCTCGGGACCGCCGTTGCTGCTGAGCGAGGGCGAGCAGCAGTGCTACTCCGAGCTGTTCGCGCGCTGCGCCGGCGCCGGCAGCGGGGGCGCCGGTTCGGGGCCCCCTGAGGCAGCCAGGGTCGCTCTCAGCGCTGCCACCGTGGCCGCCGGCCCGGTGACCGATCTGTTCCGCGCATCTCAGCTGCCCTCCGAGACGCTGCACCAGGTAGGTCTCGGCATCCCCTTTCTCCCTAGCCGGGCGGTGAGCTCAGGGTCTGGAGGACCAGGGGGGAGCAGGGGGGAGGGGGCGACTAGGACCGTTTCCAGGGATCTGGAGGCCACTACCAGGGCTTCAAATACGGGGAAGGGGACGGGGATGGAGGACACACGACTCAGCTGCCGAGGATGGCGGCGACGCCCTTGTCCCCTGGGACACCAGCCTCTGCAGCTCAGCCTCTGGCTTCAGTGCCAGGTGCGCTCCCCATCTTCCCCAGAGAGAGGGTCTGATACCCCTGAACTCCAGTCATTTATGGGGGGATTGGTTCTGCAGCCGCCCAGACCCAAAGTTTGCCGGGTTCTGCGAGTGCTGTTTGTTTTGGCTGGTGTCTGCTTTAACCTCTGTTCCTTGCTCCTGCCCCCTCCCTCTCCCGAGTGCACACTTGGGGTGCCTGGCTGGGATTTGCACTTGAAGGGTGTGTAGCCATGTGCCCCTATGGCTTTGGGCCCGGGCCTGCACGCCACCCTCTCTTTTATATTTGTGATGAATACATTTCTATGGTAGATATGTCATTTAATGTTTCTGCTCATTACTATTAAACTGGAAAACCTTAATGACAAGTTATGGAACAGGGACTCAGGGCTGTAAGAGAACATTGGTCAACTTCAAAGTTAAGTTCCTCATTTGGGCCTGGGGATGGACCTCTGAGGTCCATGGCTGTGGTTTCCCATGTTGTAATGATTTGAACTTGACATGGACTTGTAAAATAAAGGGCGTATAGCTTCCTCTTTTGACCTGCTGCATACCTGGAAAAGGAGGGGTGATTCATGGCCAGGTGCTGTTTTTGTTTTCCTTGAAGCTTGGAGAAAGACTGCTTGCTAAGCCCTTTGTCATTTGATGTTCCCCCTCCCCAGCACAGCATGGTGATAAGATGTTAATATTAAGCCCCAAATAGAAATGCATCTTTTCTTAAAAAGCAATAGTGTGAAGCTGTTAACGCCAATTCAGTACTGATCAATGATATGTTAAAATGAGTTCCAAAGGAGTAGTGAGGGTTTTATGGTTCACTTGCTATATCATGTTTATAGGTTTTTTTCTGTGGATTTTTTTTTTTTTGTCACTTGAGACTGTTCTGTACTGCTGGAGCATGCATATGCCCACATGTTTATGGACATAACTTTAGCCACTCTGTGTTCTCGTTGTCAAGGTTAGTTTCATAGAATTTGGCACGGTTGTTTGTCTCAGAGAATTTCTAGATCTGTAGATAGTTTTGCCAGGGCTGCTAAGCATTGAGCAGGACTAGGTGAAGAGGAAGTCAGGGTTCTGAACATACATTGCGGCTACTGCAGGAGGCCCTCAGAATACTTCTGAGTGCAGTAAGTCGATTAGGATGACTGAGGCAATGCATCCACTGAATGAAAACCTTGCAAGGCACATTTAAGTGAGATAAGAGGAAGGGAGTATATTACAACTTGATGTTGTTTGCGGCTTCCTCAGGAATTGGGGGAGGGGGCTTTCCTGTGTTATGTATGACCCATGCTTCCTTGCGGTTCACAGGTTTTGAAAAGAACCCATAACACGGTGACTTTGCGTGGATGGTACAACATTGGCCAGTGGAAAACTGCCTGCAAAAGATGACTTCAGATACTAGCAAAAGGGCTCCTCACTGTCCCTCCAAGATTACTTAAAGTAAATCTCTGAGGGTTCAGCCGCATCTTTGTGTGGCCCATCAATACAAAACACATTCTTCCCCTTTAACCTCACAAAGTTACACTAGCCCAGTACTCTTGATACAGGTGAAAATTGATATTGAAAGCAGCCTGGACAGGGAAGGAGAATCCAAAAAGAGTCTAACTTGGCATCTGGTAGCCGCCTAGTTTTTAATTGCTTTGCTGTTGCCTCTGGTGTTGTGTCAGTGCTTGTCTTAATTTGGGTTACCCTATTGGTGTGTTAGCTATTCCATGGAACAAATGCAGATTTCCCCCTTTTCCTTACTAAACAGGAACCTGTAAGTTTAGATCTAAGTGACCCAATAGGTATAACTGCTCGAATCATGGTGACATTGGCCAGCCTTGGTAGTTCCTATGGTAATGCCCAGCTTTCCCACCTAGTAAGCATACAACTAAGATTACCATAATTTCCAACTGTCAGGGTAGCTCAGTTAGTAGAATGCCTGCCTAGTATGTATTATAGCCTTCAGTTCAGTCTCCAACACCAAACAAAATCATTTATGGTGTTGCACACCTGTAATCCTAGCATTCCAGAGATAGAGGCAGAAGTATTACAAGTTCAAGGTCATCCGCAGCTATGGAAGGAGTTTGAGGCCAGCCTGGGCTACAGGAAACCTTGTCTGAAAACAAATGACCATAATCTACTAAGAATGAGAATCTGACCACCTTACTAGGAGTAAATGCTCTATAAAATGCATAATTTCATCTCCTTTTTGGAGGATACATAAAACACTGCACTTATTATTATGAAAGCAAACCTGTGAAGTGCAGGATTTTCATTCAGTTGATATACAAATGTTTATGTATACTTTTAAATTAAGGTCAAACCTTGAGGTAAGGCTTAGTAGGAGGTCCTTGGATCATTGGGGGTGGATGAATTTGAAGGGGATTGTGGGACCATTCCCTCTTTTTTTTCCCCTCTTCTTCCTTTTTTTCCTTCTTCCTGGTCATAAGATAAGCTTGCTTTGCCTAGAGCTCTCGGTCACTGCCATCTGGCACCCTATCCCCCAGATGTCCAGAACAATGACATCAATAGACCATGGATCAGAACCTCCAAAATGGGGACAAACCAACATTTTCTCTTTATAAGTAAACTGTCTCAAATATTCTATTCTAATGACAGGCAGCTGACTAGCACTTGTGTGTGTGCTTGTTGGTGCAGGTCCTGGGTTTTGGACCCTAGGTCTCTCACCTATACTAGACAAGAGTTTGCCATTTAGCAGCACTTTTAATTCATACAATGAATCATTGTTTCTTTTCCTTTCTTCATTTTTTGGTATAAGGTCTCACTCTGTAGCCCTCATTGTTTAGCCCAAGCTAGTCTTAATTTATAGTGATCTTCCTGTTTCGGCCTTTTCAGTGCTGGGATTATATACCATGAGTTATCATGCCACAGCTGTTTTTTTTTTTCTTTTTTTTAATTTTGCCTTGTTTTGTCTTTTTGTTTTGCCTCATGTAGCTCAGGCTGCCTTTGAGCTTTGTGTAGCTAAGATTGGTTTTGAATGCCTGATCTTCTGTCCTCTTCCTTCCCAGTGCTAGAATGACTAGCATATGCCTCCCCTCCTCTATCCCTAGAACTGGGAACTGAGCCTAGGGCCTCACGCGTGCTAGGTAAATTGCATTCTCAACCTGGCTTTTATTTTGTGATAGACTACTTTTTCAGAGCACTGTTAGTTTTGCAGGAACACTGAGGAGAGTTACTATAAGCCCAATATCCCTACACGTTTACGGCTTCCTACATCTCCAGTATTGGGCACCACAGTGGTACTTATTACTTTTGATGAACCTAAATTAATACACCATTGCCCAAAGGCAATCAGGGTTGGTGTTATGTATTCTATAGGGTCAGGGGAAAAAAATGACAGGTATCGTCTGGAGCCAGAAAAGGTAAAGTATGGAGCAATGTCCAACGGAAACAATTTTTCCTCTGCTAACTTCCGGGTCAGAGTCATGGCCTGCTCTCTCTCTCAGCTCTGCCTCCTTCCTTCCTAGGCACCCTGAACTCTGCCCACCTGGGGATTCCTGAGCACCTGGCCTCTGTCACGGTCTGCTCCTGCCTAGACACCCTCTCCCACCTTCCACACAGTGCCCTGCTGGGGATCTACAATCTCCAACAGTCTCCCCCTGTTCCTGTGCTACTTCCCTACCCCCAGCCATGCTACTGTGTGTAGTCAGACTCAGTTATGTGACTACTCTGAGGACGCTAGGTGAGGATGAGGAGGGGGGGCTGGGAGACTCAGTGCAGACCTCTCCCTGACCAGATTCAGTCACAATGGGGCTCTGGAAGAGCCCAGCAGCTGAAGAGGAACATGGGGGGTGGGAGGCTGGAGCTAGCTTCTTTTCCCACCCATGATGCTGTTGGATCCAAATGGGCAGATAGAAGCTAGGTCCACCCCCGTCACCAAAGATGGAAGAATAATAATAGGACCCTGAGGAATGTCCAGCTCCTGGCCACTCCAGGGATCCTGGAGCTCACAGCAATCCTGTCTGTCAGAGGCACCCCAAGATATATCCTCTCCATAGCCTCCCCTGCCCCCATTGGTACTTCTGTAGTACTGTGGCGGGTTACTTAGTGAAACTCAGACCTGACTTAGTGTTTCAAACCAGAAAAAAACTTCATCCTGGAATCCATGCCCCATCCTACACCTCAATTTGCCATGATCCCCAGCCTCATCTTTGAACCACCCCAACTCCATCCACAATTCCACTTTACTCCCAACACCCTAGGACTGACTTCTCCAACCCATCCCCAGCCCTTCATGACCTCAAAGATCTTCCCACCTGTCTTACCAACATGCCCTTGCTGTATGTTGTCCACTCTAAGATGTTCACCACCACCTTTTGTTTCTTCCAACCCAGGGTCTCTTGTATGCCAGTCAGGCAGTGACCTCCAACCCTACCTCTTTTCACACTTTTGATTTTGAGCAGGGTCTCCTCTTGAGGTATTCAGGCAGGCCTTGAACTTTAGATTGTCCTGCCTCTGCCTTCCAGGTATCTGGGAGTAAAAGCCTGTGCCACCCAGCCTGGCATTATCATTCCCAACATCCATGTCTTGCCTTGTAGTCTTGTAGCTCTTAGACAGCCTCTTGTCTCAGTCTCCTAAAGGCTGAGATCAGCTGGTATTGCTAGGCCAGGCTTGTGCCCAGCCCTTAACCCTTGTGCCTTCTCACTTCAGCCTACCACACCCTCATCTCTACCATCACTGTTAATTCGCCTCCCTCTTCAACATCCCTCCTGCCCCAACCTATCTCTGTCATCTTTTTGATCCCACCCCACAAGGAACCCTTTGGCCCAATATGTCCTCAGGTACATCTATCCTCTGAAAACCATATCTTCCCCCAGTACTGTTTCCTGTCTACTGGAGTAGGAAGCCCTGGCTGGACAATGAATGGATGTCTGTCTACAAAAATGACATCTATCCCCCACTGCAGTATCACACAGAGTAACTGCACAGCCCTAAAAATCCTTGGTGTTCCAGAGATTCATCCTTCCTTCCCCTACTAACTCCTAACAAGCACTGGTTTTTCTTTTTTTAAATAGTTTTTTGCCCTTGTCAGTAGGTTATGTATTTGAGATTCTACAGTATGTAGCCTTTTCCAATTGGCTTCTTTCTCTTAATAATATGCATTTAGGATTCTTTTTATGGTTGACAGACTCATTCCTTTTCAGCAGTGAATTGTAGTCCATTGTCTGGTTGTACCAGCTTATTTATACATTTACCTACTGAAGGAAATCTTGGTTGCTCCCAAATTTGCCAGTTTTACTTAGAACTATAATAGGCATCTGTATGTAGCTTTTTGTATGAATATGCTTTTTTAAAAAACACATTTTGGTAAAGGGCATATAGCTAGATAACACCAGAGTCTTTAAAAATGTCTGTACCACTCTACAGTCCTACCAACAATGAATGATAGTTCCTGTTACTGTAAATACTAGTCAGCTTTTTTTTAGTCAGCAT
The DNA here is from genome assembly GCA_023101885.1 of Typhlomys cinereus. Taxonomy (NCBI): domain Eukaryota; kingdom Metazoa; phylum Chordata; class Mammalia; order Rodentia; family Platacanthomyidae; genus Typhlomys; species Typhlomys cinereus. Next base: position 435,289 of record JALPQD010000852.1, on the reverse strand, counting down.
TTTGTATTGTCAATGTTTTGGATTTTTGCCATTGTGTATGTATATAGTGGTGTTTCATTGTTTTAATTTGTAATTCCCTGATGACTTAGGATGTTTCACTGAGCATCTTTCTATGTGCTTATTTGCCATCTTAAATTATATTTAATGTGCCAGAGTAGGTTATTTTTGGTTTCTATACAGTATTTATTTTCATTTCCTTATATATTTTAAAAGCTGAATTCTAGTAGTAGGTGGTAAATAGCAGAATGAAAACACCTTTCAGCCAGAAATATCTTTGAACAGATAAATGGTTTTTGTTTAATATTATGAGACTGAAGACTACAAATGCAAGTGATTGGCTCCTCAGGCTGTGGATTGTTTTGTCTGCATTCAAAGGCCAGTCTTTTTCTAAATGATACAGAGTTTGTAGGATTCAGGTTTGAGTTTGACAGATTTAAGTTTGTTGTGTGGGAGGCACTGGTCTAGGGGTTGTGATCACAGCAAGGAGTGAAGCACAAATCCCTGTCCTTTTGGTCTTGACATTTCAATGCAACTGTTTGCAAACCTAAGGAGTTTTGCTTACACAAGAAAAGAGCTAAAATATAGCATGTAAACATAAAATAACTGCATTGAAGCAACAAAGTTTATATCTGACATAAAGAAATAAAGAAGTATGTAGACAGGGTCACACATATCTCGGACGGGTCTCAATCTGTAAGACTGGTCTTAGGCTCCTGATCCTTCTGCCTCTTATAAATCTTTTAAAGAAGTGTTTACTCATTGAGAATTGTAGAGATAAAACACATAGAACAGTTTCCCTGTTACTAGATTATTAGCCAGGACTATTTTAAAGATGTAAACAGTGGCTAGGGAGATGTCTCAGGACCTTTGCCTCCCAAGCAAAAGGGCCTGAGTTCAGATCCCCAGATTCTGTACAAAAAAGCCGGATGTAAATGGCAATGGCTTGAAAATTCCAGCCCCGAAAGGCAGAGCCTGAGAAACTCCAGAGCAAAGCAATAAGGAAGTAGAACAATCCAGGGTGATTCATGTTGTCCTTGAGCTTTCACAGGCACAGACACTCAAGTGCCCTCTTACACACACACACACGTACACACGTGCACACACACACTAAAAATGTTGATTAAACAGTTTTCAACTTTTGCATCTTTAGATTATGTGGTTTTGTAACATAAACTTTTTTTTTTTAATTTGAAACCAGTTCTCCCTACATACCCCCAGCTGGCCTGGAACTAGCTATGTATACCAGGCTAGCCATGAACTTGCAGTAACCCACTTGTTTTAGTCTCTCCAGTACTGGGATTCCAAGTATATGCTGCTATAGTATATGCTTTAGAGATTAAGAGGCTAGCACAGTTAAACAATGAGTAGGAATACATACTGTTTGACTTTTTTTAAAATTTTAAAACAGGGTCTCATTGTATCCCAGTCTGTCCTTTATAGCTGAGGATGATTTTGAACTCTTGATCCTCCTGAGTCTACCTTCCAGATTCTGGGATTATAGGCATGTGCCACCATTTTTCTAAAAGAGAACAGGGCAGTAGTATCAGAGCTAAGCCATTGTCTGGTTAAAAGAAGTGTATTTGAAGCAGGACCTAGGAGAACCTATGATCCTAACCCTTAGGAGACTGAGATGGGAGGATAACAAGTTTAAGACCAGCCTGACCTACATAGTAAGACGCAACCTGAATAAACCAAAGTCAAAACATGAGGATAGTTATATGATGGCTATTCATAGACCCTTTACAAAATATATTTTTTCCTTTTGGTGCTGGGGACAAAACCAGGACCTTGTACATGTGACTCTACTACTGAGCCCTCAATTGACTCTTTTTAAATTTATTCATTTTTGACATATATAACATACATATACATACTTTATTTGGATCACATACATCCCATTACCCTATCTTATCCCCTTCCCACTCCTGGGGAACCTCTTCCTCCTCTCAACAAGTTTCCCACCTGGGTAGGGGTCATTTACTGGGGCTTGAGAAACTTACCAGTGGCTACACCACTGAGGAAAATTTCTCCCTTCCCTGAGCAACCATTGACTGCCAAGGAGTCCTTCATTTACCTTCTTTGATAAAACATTCCAAGCACACAAAACTGGAGAGTTACCTTACGAATAACAATTTATTGTAATAATACAATAAATAAAATAATATTTAATATATTTATTAATATTTATTAATATAAATTGTAATATAAAATTTATTGTAATAATCAAGACAGCCCAGCTAAAATGAAAATTCCTTATGTCACTTTCTTTGATCCCACTCCCTTCCTTCCCTGCCTCAGAAATTACTGCTGTCCTGAATTTAGTATGTATGATTCGAAAATGACTTTCTGGGGGGGCTGGAGAGGTGGCTCAGAGGTTAAGCCTCTGCCTTGCATGCGGAAGGTCCTGAGTTCGGATCCTAGACCCCACGTATAGACGCCAGGCGGAAGTGGGGGCGGCCTGCGTTTCTGGTCCTGATAGGGCGGAGCCTGTGAATCTCCGGGTAGAGTAAACAAGGAGGAGGTAGAAGCCGTCCATGGTGGTTCCCGAATTCGTTCGTGGTTCTACACACACATACATACGCACACGTGCACACATGCATACTCCCACAATACACATACATATGCACACGTGCACACATGCATACTCCCACAATTGAATAAATAATAAATAATAAAAAAATTTTAAAAAAAGAAAATGACTTTCTGCTTTTATTATATTTATGTAATATGAATACATATGATTTGTTTATATAACCACTAAAACTTAATTTTCTTTTGTATGTCATTCTGGTTTAAAATGAGAAGTGTTCTGTGTAACCTGCAACTTGCCTTTCCTCTTTTTGTTGTGATTTTGGAATTCATCCTTGTTGACACATGTCCTGTCAGTTCATTTGTCTTCTTTTTGAAAAATGTTTACTACCTATTCTTACAGTGAGTCCTTGTTATGATGTTGTACAGACCTTTATGCCAAAGGAAAGTAGGTGACCTTCCTGACTTATGCAGAATATCACATGGCTGCTCAACCGTTTTAAGCACGTATGAACATTGAAACAACCCCACAGATGGCAGAGTGCACACTGATGTTCTTGAGGGTGCTAGAGGTCTTTTGATCTTATTGGTTAGATTTTTTTTTTTTTAAATCTCACCTTTTTAAAACATAAAATCTTTCCAGCTCTGGTAGCATATGCTATAGGCTAATGCTGAAGAGGACAGTACAAGGAGGTCACAAGTTCAAAAAACAAGCCTGGGCCACACCTTGTTTCTTTTGCTTTTCTTTTCCAATTTAAAAGGATGGAAGATTTGTTTTGGCTTAAAATTTGAGAATTTTTGGTCCATGGTTATGGTTGATTAGCTTGTACCTTTGGGCCTGAGACACACAGCATGGTGGGAATACTTGGCAGAGAATTCCCATGGTGCCTGGGAAGCATGGTCCAAATAATTGGGCTCCTGTACCCTACCACCTCTCAATAAAGCTATATTCTGAGAACCAAATCTTCAAGGGACAGACTTTTGGGGGACACTCAAGATCTCCCTAGGTGCTACCTGGTACTTTCCCCCAAAAAATTTTGGACAGTTTTATACATTGAATTCTTGTTATTTTCTTTCCCTTTTTACCCTACCTCATCCCCTGTTTCTTCTCCCACTAAGGATCTTCTCAATAAGTTTCCCTTCTGATTTTATGTCTTTGTTGTCTGTGACTCACCGAGTTTTTAACAAGGGTTGTCTGCATTAGCACGCTTCTGGGCATTTGCTGGAACATGGATGATATATTAGTGGCTAGAGCACTGAGGCAAGTGGGGCCCCTTCCCCCAGACTGCACTGACCAGCAGTATTCACTCAGATAGGGGTCTGGCCACAAGAGCGCTTCCTTTTTGGGATATGATGTTAATGGGCCCAATCTTGGGTAAGTCTTGTGCAAGCGAACATGGCTGTTGAGTGAGTTCATAGACATAGTGGCCTTATATTTAGAAGACTCTGCCTCTACTCCTCCCTAGCCTCTGGTTCTTAATTGTTTCTGTCCTTTCTTCTAAGATGTTCTTTGAGCCTTAGGCAGGTAGGCGTGTGTCCTTTTTAGTGTCAATTACTTCACAGTCAATTATTCTCTGCAATTTGACCAGTTGTGATTTTCTGGACTAACAACCATTCGTTGAAAAAGGAGGTTTTTCAAAGGAGGACCTCATCTATGTGTTTAATGGTAGTTTTTTGCCTTGTCTACTTAGCAAATCAGTAGTAGCAGGTTCTTACTCTGGGACCAATACCTCCCCATCTGAGGGTTCTTAGCCAGGCTGACGATACCAGGAATGAGTTGCCTCCTGTTGAGCCGGCCTTAAATACAAGAGGAAAGTGTTTGGTTACCCATAACATTCGTGCCAGTACTGCACCTTTATTAGATATGTGCAGCTGGATAAGAATGTTGATGGCTTTTCTCCCTCCAGCGACCTGCATGTTACCTTCTGGTGTTACGAAAGCCAGCTAGCAGGGAGGAAGCTTCCAGGTCACTTGCACCTTGATTTCATCATGTCCTATGACCAAAGCATGTGATGTCTTCAGCATTTAGGTCTTAAAATTGGGTTCTGATGGGAATCTGCGGGTAACAATAAAAGATTCTGTAGTTTTGGCAGACCTTGCTGGTCAACAGTTTGCATGGATGTATCCTACACCTGGTATTAGTAGTTTTGTTCAATCATTGGTGCCTTCTTGGGAAGATCTCTGGACAGTTTCTGCTATGATTCTTTCCCCCCCTTTCTCTGTACTCTTGTATAGGGTACCTTCATTTAAGCTGTATCTTTGAATTTTTAAGTCAGATGATGTAGTAGTAGGTTTCCATGCAGCTTTCTCATATCCTTAGTGTTAATTGTGCTGCTCCCACCATTCCTCCACATTGTCCCATCTTCCCCCATCTCCTCAAGCCCTTCTTCCTATTGTTCCTCTTTTTGCCTTCATATTGCATGTATTCCTTTGTTTCGCTTCCCCCTTCCTTCAGGCCTTTCTTCCCCCTACTTCCTTAATGCTTTCCTTTTAGGTTCGTGGCTTTAGGAGATATTTTAAGTTAAGTATATAGATCTGAAGGCTCAAAGCCAGGATCTGCATATGCGAAAGAACATGTAGAAAAGACTTTACATATCTGGGTTGCCTCATTCCGTATAAATTTTTCCAGTTCCATTCATTTACCTGCACATTTCATAATTTCCTCCTTTTCAATATCTGAATCACATTACCTTGTGTATATGTACCACATTTCTTTATCCATTCATGAGTTGATGGACAGCGAGGCTGATTCCAAGGTATTTTGTTACTAAGGCTATGATGAATGGGATTGTTTCTTCATTGGTTTAATTGTCCTTGGCATGTAGGGAGATGACTCATTTTTGTATATTAGTTTTGTAATCTGTCACTTTGCCGAAAGTGTTTATCAGCTTTAGGAATTTCCTGGTGGAGCCTTTGGGTCTGGTAGAATTATACTTTGAATCCATCTGGCCATGGGCTTTTTTTTTAGTTGGAAGATTATAAATTACTGACTCAACTCTCACTATTTGTTGTAGTTCTGTTTAGACTAGTCGTCTCATCCAGTTTAACTTTGAGAGGTCATAATACATTTAGAAATTTATCTATTTATTCTTGATTGTCCAGTTTGGTGGAATATGGATTTTTAAAGAATGATCTCATGATTTTCTGAATTTCCTGAATATCAGTTGTTATATTTCCTTTTTCATCTCTAATTCTATTAATTTGGGTCTGTCATAGTTAAGCACAGGTGTCAACTTGACAGTTGAGGGTTTGAGCTCTGGGCACAGTTGTAGAGAATTGATGGTTAAGCCCAGAGCAAACCTGAAGGAGATTGTCTAGCTGATGGGGAAGACCCAGCCCATGGTGGGTGGGATTAGGCCCTGGATAAATCACAGAGAGCTGGTTGAGAGAGTTGGCATCCTTCTGTATACTTGGCCAGACATGCTGGTCTGGCAAGTAAGGATTGTCCATCTCTCAGCCATTATGCAGTGATGGTGTGACCAGTTCCCTCAGCCCCCCTGGTGTTGGTGCATGCTCTCCTGTCAAGCTGGACTAAGAACTGTAACCGGACTGTTGTAAGAAAGTAAACTCCTTGTTCCCTTAAGCTGTGTGATGTCATTTATCAGCAACCATGCAGATGAACTACAACAGAATTTGGTACCCAGGAATTGGGGTATTGCTGATAAATCTGACTATGTGGATTTTGTGGCTTTTGAACGGTTCTGCTGGACAAAGTTGGAAATGCTTGAGAATTTTCACTTTGTGGATTTACAAATACCGTTCTTCAGAGTTTAGTGGGCCAATTGCTGAGAGAGATTGTTTGGGCCCAATTTGTGATGAGAGGAACAAGGACTTTGGTAAAGTTGAATTTAGAGATGATGGACTGGTTTGCTTGATTGAGGAGAGCTGTGTTGGTGGCTGTGAAGCTCTGGATGAGGAAAGGGCAGGCAGCAGAACAGCTGCCATTGTTGGAGTGATGAACATCAGTGAAGGAAAACCTAGTGATTTGCACTGTGACGGTGGAGGAGGTGAATACCACTGTATGGCAGATTTGTGGTTTGAAAATCCAGATTCCTTCAGGGGCCATAAGCCCAAGTTAAAGCCGTTTCTTGCCCTTTAGAAGTTTAGCTGCCTGGAATAGGCTTTTCCAGCATCAGAGCACAAGATTTGGTGCAGCTGTAGCTCCAATGGACCAAGCTATGTTTCAAACAGCGTCCCTCAGGTGATACTGGTTTGGCGAACTACTGAGGGGTTCATGGAGAGCAGCAAAAGCTTGGCACCAAGTGGCAGGCGTAGAGTTCCTGTAAGAGATGATGAAACTTAAAGCTGCAGAGGAGAACCCAGAATGGTGTTTGAGATGCCAGAACTGTGGGACTGCTGCTGAGGACGACTGTGAGTGGAGATTCAGCCTGGTTCAAAGAAGTCTGCTTTTATAACTTTGAGCTGCAAATAGGGACTGGGAATTCCTGAAATCTTTGAGCCACCATGATTATATGATGAGCAACAGAAGATGGACATTGAAGTACAGGATGTGGTAATTTGCTGGACTTCGATCTTAATTTAAATGTTTTCTTATTGTATCAAGATCCTTCTGTTTTAATGTTTTAAAGTATTTAACTTATTCTGATTTAATGCTCTTTTAAAGTTAAACTTTGAACTTTAAAACTTCAGCTCCAACATTTTAAATGAGAACATTTTAAATTTGCCCATGGAATATATTTATATTTTTTAACATCTGTAGGGACAAGGAAAGGTTACAGTTTAAAAGTGCTGTTGTTTTTGTGTCAAATTGACAAGGAGTGGAGTGTCCTAGTTAAGCACAGGTGTCAACTTGACAGTTGAGGGTTTGAGCTCTGGGCACAGTTGTAGAGAATTGATGGTTAAGCTCAGAGCAAACCTGAAGGAGATTGTTCAGCTGGTAGGGAAGACCCAGCCCATGGTGGGTGGGATTAGGCCCTGGATAAATCACAGAGAGCTGGTTGAGAGAGTTGGCATCCTTCTGTATACTTGGCCAGACATGCTGGTCTGGCAAGTAAGGATTGTCCATCTCTCAGCCATTATGCAGTGATGGTGTGACCAGTTCCCTCAGCCCCCCTGGTGTTGGTGCGTGCTCTCCCGTCAAGCTGGACTAAGAACTGTAACCGGACTGTTGTAAGAAAGTAAACTCCTTGTTCCCTTAAGCTGTGTGATGTCATTTATCAGCAACCATGCAGATGAACTGCAACAGGGTCTTTTCTTTCTTTTGGTTAGTTGGTTTCTCAGTCTTATTTATCTTTTCAATGAACTGACTCCTTATTTCTTTGATTTTTATTTTTTATTTTTGCATGCATGTGTGCACACGTGTGTGTGTGTGTGTGTGTGTGTGTGTGTGTGTGTGTGTGTATGTGTATCTGTGTCTTTGTCTCTTTGTGTGTGTGTGTTTGTGTGTATCAGCGGGCACTGTGTGTGCCTGTGAAGGCCCAAGTAATCATTTCTGGATTGCTCTACTTCATTTTTGCTTTGCTCTGGAGTTTTGCTCTGCTTTCCAGGGCTGGAATTACAGGTTGATGTCATTTCCATCCAGAGTTTTTTTTTTTTTTTTTTTTTTTTTTTAATTCACAGGCTTTTATTAGATGGGCTTTCATTTTATAATCTAATTGTTTTACTCTTTGGGGAATATTTTATTTTTTTATTTCTTTCACTCATACAAACTTGATAGGTTCCCCATTCCCCTCCCTCCCTCCACCCCTCCCTGGATCCCCTTGCTTCCTTCCCCCTTTTCCCCTTCCTTTCCTCCCCTCCCTTTCTCCCAGTGCCCCCCCCCTTCCTGGAGCATCCTTTAGTGTACATGTCAAACTTTCCTCTGGGTCCTCCTCTCTGATGAGGTGTAAGGACTCAGTAGCATTGCCTAGAGCTCTTTTTTGTGTTCCCCTTTAGTATAGGAACACTATTGTGGCTGTTAATCCCTTGCCTCTAAAGATCCTAGTGCCTGTGATCCATGCTAGACTTTGAGGGGTCAATGATATGATGGTCATTGCGTAGGTCATGCAACCATCCAGAGTTCTTAATGTGGGCTCTGGGATCTGAACTCAGGTCCTTTGGCTTGGGAGTCAGAGACTTAACCCCTGCTATCTCTCCAACTCTTCCCCCTTATTTTATGTCTCATTAATTTCTGCCCTGATCTTGGTTATCACCCCCCTTTTACTGGTTTTGGGATTGTTTTGTTATTCAAATGCCTTAAGGTACATCATTGGGTTGTTTATTTGGGATCGCTTTGATGTTTTAATATAGGCACTTAGAGCTATACATTTCCCTTTGATTATTGTCTTCATTTCTCAGGTTTTGGTATACTGTGTTTTCATTTTTGTACTTTTTAAAATTTGTGTGTGTGTGTATCAGAGGGCACTCTGTGTCCCTGTAGAGGACCAAAGGTGACCTTGGGAATCGTCCTGGACTGCTTCTACCTCCTTTTTGCTTCACTCTGGGATTTCCCAGGCTCCGCCCACCAGGTTGGAAGTACAGACCACTACCATTTCCACTCAGGACCTTCTGCTTGTGAGACAGAGTCTTAACCCATGAGCCATCTCTCCAGTCCCATTTTTGTACATTTCTAAGATTTTCTTATTTCATTCTTGATTTCCTTAATGGCTCAATGATCATTCAATAGTGTTTCCATCATTCAATAGTGTTTCCATCATTCAATAGTGTTTCCATCATTCAATAGTGTTTCCATCAATTTTCATGAATTTATACATTTTTTGTAGTGTCTCTTCCTGCTGATTTCTAGCTTTATTCCATTGTGGTCTGATAGAATACATGCTGTTATTTAATTCTCTTGTATTTGCTAAGACTTGATTAGTGTCCTAATATGCCATCTATTGTAGAGAACATTCCATATCCTGCTGAGAAGAATGTATGTTCTTTGGTATTTTAGTGGAATGTTCTGTAGATTTCTGTTAGGTTAGTTTGGTTTATGGTTTTATTTAACTTTAATGTTTCTCTGTTTATTTTGGTTCAGGTGACCTGTCTGTTGGAAAGAGTGGGGTATTAAAGTCTCCCACTATTACTGTGTTGGGATTGACCTGTGTCTTTATGTCTACTAGTATTTTGTTTTTCTGAATTTGAGCACACCTGTGTTTGTTGTGTATGTTTAGAATTTTTATATTTTCTTGATGGCTTATTCCCTGAAAGAGTATGAGTAAAGTGACCTCATTTATCTCTTCTGACTAGTTTTGGTTTGAATTCTACTTTGTCAGGTAGTAGAATAGCTCCACAGGCTTGTTTTTGAGTTCCATGTATTAGGAATGCAGTTATAGTGAGAGATGTTTCTTGGAAACAGCAGAAGGTTGGATTCTGTTTACTAATCCAATATGTTAGTCTGTGTGGTTTTTTTTTTTTTAATTGGGGGAGTTAAGACTATTAGTGTTCAGGGGGCTGGAGAGGTGGCTCAGGGGTTAAGCCTTTGCCTTGCAGTCGGAAGGTCCTGAGTTCGGATCCTAGACCCCATGTATAGATACTGGTCCGAAGTGGGGGCGGCCTGTGCTTCTGGTCCTGGTAGGGCAGAGCCTGTGAATCCCGGAGCAGAGTAAACGAGGAGGTGGAGGCGGTCCATGGGGGTTCCTGAATTTGCCTGTGGTTCTACACACACACACACACACACACACACACACACACACACACACACACACAATTGAATAAATAATAAAAAAAGACTATTAGTGTTCAATGCTATTGTTGAAATACATATATCAGTTCCTTTCTTTTTAATTTTTTCTTAGACCTCTCTTGATTGTCTTTTCTAGTATTGTTTATTTTTCCCTCATGGCCTTCTCGATGTGTTTATCTTCCTCTTTAGTCCAAAGTATTCTTGCCAGTATCCTCTTTGGAAAGCTGGCATAGTGGTTATATATTCTTTTAGTTTGTTTTTATTAGGGGAATTTTAATTTTCTTTTAATTTTTAAGGATAGTTTTTGTAGCCTTTTATACCCTTTTTTTTGTCTTTTTTCACTGTTATCTATACTATTTGGTGTGTGTGGTTGTGTGTGTGTGTGTGGGTTCTTTTCTATTTGGTGTTTTTTAGGCTTCTTGTATCTTGGTGGGCGTCTCTTTCTCCAGATTTGAAGTTTTCTTCTGTGAATTTTATTGGAAACACTGGCTGTGCCTTTGGCCTGGATTTTCTTTTCCTTATATGCCCATGATTTTTAGTTTTTTTTTTCTTTTCTTGTCTGTTCTTTATACTTCCTTCATTTTTAAAAAATTATCAGTTTCTTTGGTTTTATGAATTAACTACTTTCTCTTCAAGCCCTGCAATTATGTCTTCCATATGACTCCTTCTGTTGGCGAGTTGTTACACTGAGCTTTTTATCTGACCACTTAAAATTTTCATCTTGGGGCTAGAGAGATGGCTCAGGGGTTAAGATCCTGCCTTGCAAGCAGAAGGTCCTGAGTTCGGATTCCAGGTTGCATGTAAAAAATGCCAGGCATAAAACCATGGTGGTCTGCACTTCCAACCCTGGTTGTTAGACTCATGCATTAGACCTCCCTGCACTTTGCACTCAAGTTCAACAACCAGCCACATTAATCTACATTCATATCTTTCTTCTCGTCCCTGTTTGTTGGCCTGAAGCAAGACTCACGCATATGTTTGATACCAGGTCTATGTTTTATTAAGAAAAGAACCTGTGGCTGTGGAAGAGACAGGAACATGCAGTGGTTTAGGATGGGTGGAGGACTGGAGAGATGGCTCAGGGGTTAAGCCTCTGCCTCCCAAGCAGAAGGTTTTATGTTGGATCCTGGATTCAACGGAAAAATGCCAGGTGGGAACTCGCCAGGTGGGAAAACACCAGGTGGCCTGCACTTCCTGATCTGAAAGGCAGAGCCTGGGAAACTCCAGAGCAAAAGCAAAAAGGAGGTGATTTAACGAGAGTGATTGCTGTAGTCACTCTTGGGCCTCCTTGGGACACACACACACACATACACACACGTATATAAAAAGATGGGTGGAAAAGGTCCCTATGGACTATGTTTAGTGACAAAACTGGTGATGATGGTTTCCCATCATCAAGCCTTTGGCGGTCATGGTGCTTGAAAACTGATTTTGAATTATTTGGTACATACATGAAGAATTCCAAGTCAGAACACCAATTGGAATAATAGTACATCCACGAAAATCATTACATTAAGAGAAATAAACCAGGCTCAGAAAGATAAATATTGAATGTTTCTTTCTCATGAAGATTCTAGAGTTAATTTATGCATGCATGTGCATGCGTGCGTGAGTGTGTGTGTGTGGGGGGGGGGCAGAAATTAGGAATTATGAAAGGGGAGGAATGTTAAAGGGTGGAGGAAAAGTAATGGAATATATAAGACATGGAAGTAGAAGGACAGACTTTTGGGCAGATGAAGGAAGCCAGCAAGATGAAGACAGGGGAGTAGGGGAGGGCATTAGGGAAGGGAGATGAATCAGAACCAAGCATGTCATTATATAGGTATGAGAATATCATAATGAAGCCCATTATTTTATATGCTTAACTTAAAATTATGTTTAAAAAAGAAAAAAGAAAAAACAGTTGGAGTAAGCAATAGGGACATTGAAAAGTAACCAACTGAAATCCATAAATAAAACACAGCTTTGAATATTGTCCTAGTTTCACATTCCTAATTTGAGACTGGCCTGCTTTCAGGGCACAGAGAATTGGTTTTGAGGAAATCTTGGTTTATTTTAGTAATTATTCAAAACTTTTAAAAGAGGGCTTTGTTCCTCTCCAGGTTTTTTTTTTTTTTTAATTCAGTTTGTTTCCGACAGTCAGGTATCTTGTAATGCCCATTTATTGCATTCTTTTGCAATTTAGTGGTAGGCAACTAATTACTCCCAGTAGCTCAGAACCAAGGAGCGTCCTAGGGCATAGGACTTTGTTTGCAAACAGTTCTGGGTAGACTTGCATGGTTGGTCACCCCATCTATTGGTAACTGTAATATTTCTCTGCTCTTCTGTATTGTATTACCTTGAAGGTAGCAGCGTAACACAGCATCCATTTATTATGGGACTTCTGTGGGTTGGGAGGCCGCTGAATGCTTCCTAAAGCTCCAGGCTGCTTGCTTCTGCATCTTGGGCATCTCTTGCATCCTTTCCGTGGTTGTTAGTAGAAGTCAATTGCTTGCGATTGTTAAAAGTTTTTTTTTTTTTTTCCTGTATTAGTCTTGGAATTCAGCTAGTCAAGCTCTCTACCACTGAGCTACATCCAAAGTGCGTGTGATTTTAGCACTGAGGCCCCATAGGTCCTCAAAGGTAGCCATTAAAAAAAACCCTGCCACATGGCCCTCTTCCTAGGCAGTTCACAGCATAGCTGTTTGCTTCTTCAAGGCCAGCAGGAGATTGTCTCTTTCTAGTCATCTAGGATAAGTGACTTTCTATCGCCTTTGATGTAGTTCATTGACTAGAAGCAGGTCGCAGGTTCTGTCAATATGAAGTGAGAATTGCTTTCTATGGTTTGTCTCAAGGAATAAAACTATTCTTCTGATTAGCTTTTTTTAATTTAATATTTTTGAGTCAGAGCTTTCCAATGTGTCCAGGATGTTCTTGTACTCTTGTGTAGTCCAGGCCGTATTCAAACTCATGATCCTTCAACTTTAGCCTCCCAAGTGCTGGAATTTCAGGTATGTTCTACCACATACCAAGCCTGCTCGACTTTTTATTTTTTTATTTTTTTAAATTTTTTTTCCACTTATACAAACTTGATAGGTTCCCCATCCCCCTCCCTTCCTCCACCCCTCCCTGGATCCCCTTGCTCCCTCCTCCCTTTTCCCCTTCCTTTCTCCCCTCCCTCCCTTACTCCCAGTGCAGGGGCCCCCCCACCATTCCTGAAGCATCCTTTAGTGTGCATGTCAAACTTCCCTCTGGGTCCTCCTCTCTGATGAGGTGTAAGAACTCAGCATTGTCTAGCCTGTTCAACTTTTTATATAAGCGCGCGCACACACACACACACACACACACACACACACACACACATCTAATTTAGAATTTCTTTTTCTTTTACAGAAACAACTTTTCCTTTTTTTTGAGACAAGGTTTCATATGACAGTCATCAAACTTACTGTATAACCGAGGATGGCCTTGAACTTATGATCCCTCTGCTTCTACCTCCTTAGTGCTGAGATTCACAATTATGTGCCACCATGCTTGGCTTTAAGGAAACATTTCCCTGTGCAGTTCTTTTGGTTCTCCTAAGTAAAACTAGTAAGTGTCTATCTTATTTACTCGTTAGCTAGTTTCTTTTTCTTCTTAACTAAAGATAGCAGGGAAAAAGCAGTGGATGGGGTCTGGAGATGGTTCAGTGGGTAAGTGCTTACTGCACAAGTGTGGAGACTTGAGTTAGGATCCTCAGCACCCACGTAAATGCTAGATGGAAGAGGTGACAAATCTGTAATTCCACTGCTTGGTCGAAAGCGTCAGGGGATCCCTAGAATAAGCTGGCTTAGCAAGACTAATAGAATCAGTGAGCTCTGGGTTCAGTTGAGAGACCTTGGCTCAATTATAAGGTGGGTAGCGAGTGAGGAAGACAAGCTACACATACCTCTGGCCTCTATGCATAAGTACACACACATACATACACATCTGGGCACAATGTGTACCCATACATGTGAACACGCACCCCACATGTATAACACATGCAAAAAAAATGAAGAAAAGCGCCTGTTAGTAGAAGGATTCAACTCAGTGGTAGACAGCTTTTCTAGCATGTATCAGGCTGTGGGTTTGACTCTCTCTGGAACTGAGAAAACAAAACAAACCAAAACAGAACTCTATGTCCAATTCAGGGGGGAGTCTATGAACTCATGTTGGAAAAAATACATTTTTTTGAGACAAAGTCTTGATAATTAGCCTTGCTAACATTTTCTTGTTACACATATGGGCAACATACCATGATAATATTTGCACTCCTTATGACTTAATCATTTATAGCTATTTAATTTTTAGCTATGTGTGATGACCCATGTTTTTGTTCCCAGTATTTAGGAACCTGACACAGGAGAATTAACATGAGTTTCAGGCTAGCTTGAGCTACTTAGTGAGACCACCCCACAACCCCCCCCCTCACAAAACAAAAAGGATTTTCAGATCATACTGTACTTATAACAGCTATAATGAGTTTATAATAGATTGCATATTGACTAATTTTGTTTACTGTGTTGAACATGTATTTGGGCCACATATTTGGTTTTTATTGTTTTGATGGCTTGTATTTCGGTATAGTTCTTTATGTGTTTTTTTTTTTTTTGAGGATTAAGGCAGAGTTTATTAGAGGAAAGAAAGAATGGAACTCACAGACGTGAATCCGTGAGAAGCAAGAGAGCCACCAAGAACTCACAGAATCCAGACATGGAATCCATGAGGGTGAGGGAAAGATGAAAAAGGAACTCACAGACTCCAGACATGGAGTGTCATGATAGGCAAGGGAGCTGGAACTCAGATTCCAGATGTGGAGTATCATGAGGGGCAAGGGAGTCCATGTGTTCTGTTTTGAATGTTTTGTTTTATGTATCTAAAAAGTATATTCTCCGAAGAGGTTCATATTTTAGATTGCCAAAGGAATCGTGGTACAAAATAAAATGATTAAGAATCCTTGTTTTGAAGAATTGTGAGGTGTCAAGACTAGAAATACCCATTCTTAGCTTCTTGTTCTCAAAAGCTAAGTCCAAGGTTAGGAGTGAGATTCCAGGAATCTGTTGCCCTCCTTCCTCCTCCTGTCCATCCTGCAAGAAGCCCAGGGTGAATGAATGTTCTTCTACTGCCTCGGTACCTAGCATCTTGGCCCCAGCTGTGCTCATGATCTAGCTGTCTCAGATGGCTTCACTGTGGAGGACAAAGGACCAAAGAGAAAGGACAGACTCTGAGGAGAGCCTGTGCAAGCAAGTGCTAATTACTTGCTGGGCCCATTTTCTTTACATTTAGGGGTTTTAACCTTAGTGTTCTTTATTTAGCATCAAACTTTTTAAACCTTAAGACTATAGAAACTTTTGGTCAGAGAAATTGTGAGAGGTTGAGGGAGGTGTGTCTTACGATTTGTAGAATCATCCCTGATTTCTACCCATTTGATGTCAGCTGTATCTTTTTGAGGTGTGACAACAAAAAATGGTTTATACAAATTCAATTTTTTGGGAGGCTAAAATTCACTCTTATCTAGTTCTGCTTGTAGGATAATACTCACATGACTGTCCTATAGTGTATAAAATGCTCAAGTAATTTAATTCTCACAACTAAATTACAGTATAGATTTTATTCTTCTTTAAAAATGTTTATTTGATTTGACCTTTGAACTCTTGCACCCTTCCTTCTCCTCTTCCAGGGATGGTGTTTAGAGACACTCAGAATTGCCCAGCACTTGACATACTGGTCACAGGCTTCCCTACAATACATCCTCTAACAAAGCTAGGTGGTCCTGAATTGGTAATAGAATTGTTTACCTTTATACCAAGAAGGTTGGGGAAGCACCCAAGTCTGTATGTGGAGTGTGTCCAGGTCATCTTCAAGGGATCCGTGCTGTGAGACCTAAGGTCTTTATGAGATTGTCTAAAACAAAAAAACATGTCAGCAGGGCCTATGGAGGGGGTGTCCATGTGTGCTGAGTGTGTCCGTAACAGGATCAAGCACACTTTCCTTATTGAGGAACAGAAAATTGTCGTGAAAATGTTGAAGGCACAAGCACAGAGTCAGAAAGCATGAAACTTTTAAAAATAATAATAAAAAGTTTATTGTGTGTGTGTGTGTGTGTATGTGTATGTGTGGGTGTGTGTGTGAGCTTGTGCATGCCAGGGTGTGTGAGCGGACGTGAGAGAAGAATTATCAGAGTTGGCTCTCTCTTTATGGACTCTGGGGATTGAACTCAGGTCATGAGGTTTGACAGCAAGTCCTTTTATCTGCTGAGTCTCCTCTCACTGGCCTGTCCTCATTTTTTAAAAATTTTTTTGTTTATTTATTCAATTGCGTGCATGTGCATGTGTGCGCGTGTGCGTATGTATGTATGTGTATGTAGAACCACGGACGAATTCGGGAACCACCATGGACGCCTTCACCTCCTCTTTGTTTATTCTGCCCTGAGATTCACAGGCTCCGCCCTACCAGGACCGGAAACGCAGGATACCCCCGCTTCTGCCTGGCGTTTATAAGTGGGGTCTAGAATCCGAACTCAGGACCTTCCCCTGCAAGGCAGAAGCTTAACCCCTGGACCACCTCTCCAGCCCCAGACCTGTCCTCATTTTGAAGAAAACAAACTGATGCTTGAAAATTGACATGGCATCCGTAGGCTTATTTATGCTGCAAAATGCAAGTGTATATATATTGTCGTGGTTTGAGTATGAGTTGTGGGGCTGGAGAGATGGTCTGAGGTTAAGACCCTGCCTCAAAACCAGAAGATCCTGAATTCTGATGCCAGGTCCCACTGATGCCAGGTCACACGTAAAAGCATCAGATGGAAATAGTGGCAGCCTGCAGTTCTGACCCTGGTGGACAGAGCCTGGGAAATCCCAGATTGAAGCAAAAAGGAGGTAGAAGCAATCCAGGATAATTCCCAGAGTTACCCTTGGTCCTCCACAGGGACACATAGTGTCCTCTGATACACACATGCATAAATGAACAAAGAAACAAATAAGAGTTGTGTTCACAGGCTCATATGTTTGAATTCTTAGCTGGTGGTATTATTTGGGCAGGTTGTGGCAATTTTAAGGGGTGGAGCCTTGTTGGAGGAAGGTATGTCCCAGAAGGCAGGCCTTGAAGTTTGCTAGCCTAGCCCTGCTTACTTTGGCTCTCCCGTGCTCTCTACGTGCTGATGGCTGTGGTGACCTGAGCTGGCCTGCTGCTCTTGCCTCCAGCCATGCCTTCTGCTGTGTGATTCCCTCCATAATGGACTGTATCCCTTCTGGAACCATAAACTAAATATGTAATCCTTTTTTCCGCTTAAGTTGAGTCTGAGTATTGTCTCAAAGTAAAAGAATTATTGCAATATATCTTTAGCCTCCATTTTTCCCCATTCCTACCCTTCTCTGTCCCTGCTAATTGTGATTCTATTCCTTTTAGTGTATTCAACTTTTTTTCATTTCAACATATAAATGAAGTTATTTTCTTTCTGTGTCCAGCTTATTTCATTTTGCATGATAATTTTCTAGGCTCACCAGTACTGCCACAAATTTCCTTTTTAATGACTAAATGATGGACCCTTGAGTGCATTTGCATGTATACACCACAATTTCTTCATCCATTTGTCTTACTATAGACACCTTCATGTCTTGATTATTGTGAATAATTACTGCAGTGAACAGAGTACAAATGTCTTACAGACACAGTGACTACAGCTCCTTTGGGTTCATACCCAAAAGAGGAATTGCCGAATCATAGATAGTTCCATTGTGTGTGTGTGTGTGTGTGTGTGTGTGTGTGTGCGCGTGCGTGCGTGCGTGCGTGCTGGGGATCATATTTAGAGCCTTGCACTTGCTAGGAAATTGATTCTCCCTAAACCTCCATTGCTTTTTCTTTCTTTCTTTCTTTTTTTTTTTTTTTTTGGTGAGGCACCTCCATACTGCCATACTGTCTTCCATAATATCTAAACTAATCTGTCCTTCCAGCAATAGTGTATCAGGGTTCCCCTTTCTCTACTCCCTTACTAACATGTTATCACTTATCTTTTTTGGTAATTACTTTTTAGAACAGGTGTGAGGTGATTTCTCATGAAGAAATGACTTCCACTTTGCTGAGAAGGTGAATTTGAATCTGAATGTTTTTTCACATACCTATTGGCCATTTGGATGAGCCCATCAGCAAAACATTTATCCAAATGCTTTTAAAAAAACTGACTTGTTTTCCTGGTATTAGGTTATGAGCATATATATTTTATATTTATATTCATCTGTGTGTGTGCCTCACAAATACTCTCTCCCAACCTATATGCTGTCTTTTTGTTTTGTTGTTCTTTTGCAGTGAAGGAGCCTTTTAGGTTGATAAGAACCACTGATTACTTTTGCTTCTGTTTTTGCACTTCTGGAATAATATCCAAAGAATCATCATTGTGGGAGAAATGTTGGTTGAGCCCTTGCTTAGCATAAGCAAGGGCTTGGATTCAATCCCCAGTAATACAAAAAGAAAAATAATTTTTAAGAAAAGTAAATGGAGCCAGATATAGTAATACATGTGTGTAAGCTCAGTACTCTAAGAGCAAAAGCAGGATGATGTAGAGTTTGCAGCCAGCCTGGACTATACATTCCTCTCAAAAAAAAAAAAAATCAGGGTATGTTGGCACATGTCTGTAATCTCAGCAACTGGAGGCATGTAGATCTCTGTGAGTTCTAGGCCAATTTGGTGTACACAGCAAGTTGGAAATAAGCCAGAGGTGAAAAGTGAGACCCTATTTCAAGAAAATGAAAGCATCATTGTAAAGGCCAAAATTAAACAGCCTTTTCCCTAACAGTTTTCCCTTTTCCTTTAACAGTTCTAGATCTTTTAGGTCTTTTATCCACTTTGCAGGGTTCTCATGTTAAAAAAACACATTTTTGAGTTCAAATTTTATCTATAGTATAGAATAAGAGTCTAGGTTAATTCTTTATACTACATGTACATTTCTAGCTTTTCCCTATTGTTTATTGAATAGTCTACTTTGTTGCATCTCCGTGAGGGCCTTTTCAAAAAATAGCTAACCACATACACTGAAAATCATTTCTGGACTATTCTGTTCCACTGGTTTATGTGCCTAGTTTTATTGTAGTACCATGCCATTTAGATTACTATTGCCTTGAGTATAAATTGAAATCAGGAAGTGTGATGCCTTCAACTTTGCTTTTCTTTCATAAGACAGTGTTGACTATGTTGGATATTCAGTGGTATCATTCCAATTTCAGGATTACTTTTTCAGTTTCTGTGAAAAAACAATTGAAGTTTTCATGAGATTGTATTGAATCTTTAAGTCACAATGGATGGCATATATATTGGAGTTTGTGTGTGTGTGCGCTAAGCCTTATGTAGCCCAGGGTGGCCTTGAACTCACTATGTATCCACCGATGGTCTTAAACTTTCCCGAAGTGCACTACTATGCCAGCTAATATGGACATAGTTTTCCATGAGTTTTTGTGTGTGTGTGTGTGTGTGTGTGTGTGTGTGTGTGTGTGCAGGGGAATGTACAAGAGGGCATTAGAATGCAATATAGACATTTTTAATGATAGTAATTTTTCTAATCCACAAAGATGGACGTTCACTCCATTTATTTACATCTTCTTTAATATTTCATCAGTGGTTTATAGTTTTCAAAAAACAACTCTGACTTTATTAGCTAGATTTGTTTTTTTTTTTTTGTTGTTGTTGTTTTTTTTTTTTTTTTTTACTTTTTGAGACTATCATAAATGAAACTCTTTTTAAGATGAAGTGCTGCCATGTTGCCCAGGCTTACATACACACATGCAAACACACACACACACACACACCCCACAGTCATAAACATATGAAAATGAAAAGGAAAAAAATTAAAAAGGAGTGAGGCATGGCAGTATATGCCTGTGATTCAACTACTGTGTCTGGAGGCTAAACAAGTTCAAGGCCAGCATGGACTACATAGGGAGTTCAAGGCTAGCCTAAGCTATACAGTGAGACTACTCCTAAAGTAAGCAAACAATCCAAAAGAAATGATTCAGAGGACAAAGGCTCATACTTATAATCCTAGCACTGGGAAGCCAAGGTAGAAGGATTGCTGTGAGCTCAAGATCAGCTTGGGCTACACAGTAAATTTGTGACCAACCTCCTGTGATATACCTTCCTCCAACAAGGCTTCATCTCTTAAAGGTGCCACAACCTGCCGAGTAATAACACCAGCTAAGGATTCAAACACATGAGCCAGTGAACGCAACTCATATTCATTTTTATGTTTGTGTGTTTATTTATTTAGCCTGTGTGTGTGTGTGTCAGGGCACTGTGTGTCCCTGTGGAGGACCAAGGGTGACTTCGGCAATCATCCTGGATTGCTTCTACCTCCTTTTTGCTTCCCTCCGGGTTACTCACCAGGGCCGGAAGTGCAGGCTGCCACTGTTTCTGCTGGTGTTTTTACATGGGGACTTGAGATCAGAATTCAGGACCTTATGCTTTCGAGGCATATCTTAACCCCTGAACCATCTCTCCAGCCCCACAACTCATATTCAAACCATGTTAGTATATACACTTGCATTGCAGCATAAATACGCCTAAGAATCCAATGTCTAGCAGGATTAGAGCTGATCATTTATATTGCATACCGAAAAATTGCTGAGAGAGTAGATTTTTAGGTGCTCTTTACCTACCCCCCAAAAGGTAACTATGGAGGATAATGTATATAGTAAGTTCCTTTTCTGTAACTTCACTGTGAATTTGTATATCAAAGCATGGTGTCATACATCTGAAATTTATATAATAAAAATAGCTATGTGTATGAACATACTGGGGATTTCTTTGTACATTGCTTAAATACACTAAGGTCCTATTGAACAAACTGAGACCTTGAACAAACTGAGACCTTTAAAAAAACATAGAATCTTTGGAAAGAAATAGCTTTGTTCTCATTTGCATTCTTCATGGATTAACATATCTTCTGGAAAACTTGTTGCCATGGCAATGGGATATTATCTATCTCTGTAGTGTACTGCATAAAAATTGCCCTTTGTGTTAGGGAATGATGTTAGTGACAGGTGGCTGGGTGAATGTATAGCAGGCGGCTTTGTCAAAGAGCAGTTTCCCAACATTCCAGTGTTTAAATTTGCGGAATCAAAATGAGTATTGATTTTTCTCTCTCTCAAAACGTAATTTTATCTAGAAAATGCAGGTACCGGGTGCTGTGTTTAATTATGAATCACAAGCTTTCCTTTGCAGGGTGGATCAATATGGTGATTGAAGCTACCTCTCATGGCAATAAGTAAAGAGTTTTTCCTTCATTTTGTTGTTGCCAACAGAGTAGAAAACAAGATTGGTGTGGGGAACCTTGAGGAGCAGTTCTTTCACCATAGATTCCGATTTCTTAAAATGTAGCTTGTCATCCCGTATGGGGTTGTGCAAGTGAATATGAGGGTCTGAAAAGACTTGGCAAAAATAGTAAAAGTTTCCTGGATGCACAATAACCAACAACTAATTCAGAACCAAACATACCATGATTATAAGGTATTTCTGGAAGCACTTGCCCATGTAGCCTTGGTTCTGAACGCAACATATGCACCTTGCATTTTATATTCTGTTGCCTAACATCAATAGATGCTCCCTGAAATACCTTGACTCAGCTTTGAATCTGTCGTATGTTATGTATCACGATGTCTTCCCCATACATTCAAAGTATTCTGCTCTTACAGTAACGGTTTGATTTTGGAAAACAAAGGCTTTTGATATTTCCTACCACCATCCCTCATCATGTAACTATCAAATTAGTACATCTTCGCATTGTATTGTGTTAAAATGTTTGATTTTAAGCTAGAATGGTGGCTTACTCCTGTCTTCTTAGCACTTGGTAAATGTGGGGAGTCCATTCAGGAGTTCAAGGTTATTTTGGGGTATATAGTTAGTTAGAGGTCAATCTGGATTACATGAGACCTTTTTTTTTTCATACGTGTGTGTGTGTGTGTGTGTGTGTGTGTGTCTGTGTGTATCAGAGGACATTGTGTGTCTCTGTGCTGTGAAGAATCAAGGGTAAAGTTGGGAGTCATCCTGGATTGCTTCTACCTCTTTTTGCTTCACTCTGGAATTTCCCAAGCTCTGCCCACCAGGATCAGAAGTACAGTCCTTCACCATTTTCCCTTGGAGTTTCTGCATGGGATTTGGGATCCAAACTCAGGTCCTTCTGCTTGCAAGGCAGAGTCTTCACTCCTGAACCATCTCTCTAGCCTGAAATCCTTTTTCAAAAACTGAACCAAACCAAACCAACATGGTTGATTTTTAGAAATTGCTGTTTCAGTTGCTGACTTGAGTTTCACAAATGAGAAATGGTTCAATGAATTTTGACTTGGAAATTCTTTTTAACAACTTCTGAAAAGCCCCTTAACATGTTTGTGCTATTTTACTTTTTTGTGTAGTTGTCATTCTCAGCAGTGGTTATAAAATGAAAACACTTTTCAACTCTGGAAAATGTTAAAGGTGCTTTACATCCTGCAGCATCAGATATTCAGCCAAGATTGAATTATTTATGTAAAAACAAGCAAGCGTATCTATTACATTAGTATGAAAATTTGCTTTTGTCTTTACTAAGTGGTAAAATTATATGTATGCCAAATTCTTTTAAAATAAGTTTATCTGTAAGTTGTGGTCATTAATGTTCATTTTGTAATTCCATTTTATGTACTTACATACCTGGTGCCATGTAAAGCTTCTTGGGCAAAAAGGTTGTGAGTGGAAAAAGTTTAAGAAGCCCTGCTGTGAGAATGTGGGATTCTGCATGAGCACCTTGTACTTACAAAGCCAGAAGTAGGAAGTGGTCAGGTGGAACAGAGGAATTGTGAGCTGCCAATCAAGCAGAAGCTTCTTGTAGGTTTTTAAATGGAAGTGCTCTTTGGTAAAGGTCAGCTTCCTTGCTGGTTTTAGTATTGGCCTCACACCTTTAGCCAAGGATAGAATCTGATCCTAATCTTAATTTTCCCTTCAAGAAGTCCCATGGGCATTTTTTGTTTAGAACGGTACCTTTCAAAATTTTCCATCTTCTCATTTTTCCTCTAGAAATTTCTCTTGCACATAAACAACAGCTTCCTGATACTGCAATAAAATTCAGTGTTGTTTAGGAATTTCAGACCTAAAAGCAACAGTTTTGGCTTTTATATGTACTGCACCATGACAGAAATGAAATCATTTGCCTTTGCCTTTTCTGTTGTCCTTATGCACAATATCTTGTTGCTAATAATATCAGAAAATTCGTCAAGTGGCTTTGTAGGGCAGTCCATACTGCTCTTAGAATTTTTGTGTATGAACTCATTTAATTTTTGTAAACATTTTTGGGAGGTTTTTTTGGGCATGGTTTTCAGAAGTATGCATTGTTGCTGTTTTGGATAAGTTTTTTTGTGTAAGTATTTCTCTATGGTATAAGACTTGATTGTTCCTTTTTGCATGTCAGTATGTTGAAATATTTGTCATGCTAAAAGAATTCTGTCAGGAATTGGTTAAATATTGCTGTGGGTCAAATTCATCCTGACATCTTTTATTTTATAGGATTTTATGAGTTAAGAGCAGGTTTTGCATTTTTTTTTAGTAAGGTTAAACTTTTTTTAAAATTTTTTATTATTATTATTATTTATTCAACTGTGCGCTTGTATGTGCGCGCACATGTGTGTGTGTCTCTGTGTGTGTGTGTGTGTGTGTGTGTGTCTGTGTATGTGTAGAACCACGGACGAATTCGCGAATCACCATGGACGCCTCCACCTCCTTCTGCCCCGGGATTCACAGGCTCCGCCCTACCAGGACCAGAAACGCAGGCCGCCCCCGCTTCCGCCTGGCGTCTATACGTGGGATCTGGGATCCGAACTCAGGACCTTCCGCCTGCAAGGCAGAGGCTTAACCCCTGAGCCACCTCTCCAGCCCCAGGTTTTGCATTTTTTGAATGGTTCTTACTTTTGTAAGAAAAATAATTTTTGGCAGGAAGGATTGACATGAAATTCAAATTTCAGTTTCCATATACAAAGTATAACTGGAGCATAGTCACTTTCATTTTCATATTACTTATGGCTGCTTTTGTCCTATAGTGGCAGAGTTGTGATCATACAACTATCATGGCTTGGAGTGTTAATAGAAAAATTGGCTAACCTGCCCTGTGCTGAAAAGTTAAAGCAGATTCTGTATAGGTGCATATGCGTATGAATTCTCCTTTGACTTGAGCCATGCTTTTTTCTTTTTTTCTACTAAATATTTCCATGTTTACAGACTGAGTATATACTATGCCCTATCTCAGATATACTTGATTCTAGTTCTCCTTCTGTACTAATATGACTTTTTAAATCAATATTCATAACCCTTATCAAAGAGGGAGAGTTATGAATTTGATCATCTCACTAAATGTGTTGACTTCACTGGGTCAGTAATTGTAATCTTCCCCAGCTCTTTTTATTTCTAACCATATTGCTTTCTACTTTTCAGTCAACATATAAACATGTATGGTTTAATAATCGGAACTAAACCACCTGGACTAATAAATCCTGCATATGATAAAAATGACATAATGTCCATCCATTAGATTGGTTTAATATATTTATAATCATTCTTGCAATTTAAAAAGCATACTTTCTCTTTTTTCATTTTTCTGGTTTTTAAAATAGCATTTCAAGGTAATATCCATATACTGTTCAATTTATCCATTTGTAAAATAATGCAGTTCAGTGTAGTAACTTGTAACTACTATTTAATTCTAGAAGATTTTCATCACCTACAGAGGAAACCCATGCTCACTAGTGGTCACCTGTAATCTTGCTGTTCCTAGACAGTCATGGAATCTACTAAAATTGTCTATTCTGGGGGGCTGGAGAGACGGCTCAGGGATTAAGACTGCCTGCAAGCAGAAGAACCTCAGTTCAGATTCCAGGTCCCATGTAAAAATGCCAAGTGGAAATGGCAGCGGCCTACACTTCTGAGTTTGGAAGTTGGAGCCTGGGAAATCCCAGAGTGAAGCAAAAAGGAGGTAGAAGCAATCCAGGATGACTCCTGAAGTCACCCTTGGACTTCTACAGGGACACCCAGTGCCTTCTGATAAACACACACACGACACACGACACACGACACACGACACACGACACACGACACACGACACACGACACACGACACACGACACACGACACACGACACACGACACACGACACACGACACACGACACACGACACACGACACACGACACACGACACACGACACACCACACACCACACACCACACACCACACACCACACACCACACACCACACACCACACACCACACACCACACACCACACACACCACACACCACACACCACACACCACACACCACACACACACACACACACACACACACACACACACGGGCAAAATAAAAAAAAATAAAAGTGTATTCTGGCTATTTAATAGAAATGAAATGATAAAGCTGAACTTGGTGGTTATCTCCCATAGCTCCAACACATGGGAAGGTGAGACAGAAGGATTGCTGCAAGATACTAGCTAGTGATTTTGAACCTTGTTTAGGCTGTAAGAGCAAGGCCGTGCTAAAAGAATAAAACAGGGACTAGGAGACTGCTGCATATAGGAACTCACTGCAGTGAAACTTGTCCTTACCAGACCTGCATACAAACATGCCCCCATAGACTAGTGAGGATCTCTGGAGAGATGAGAACACACAGTGGAAACCTTGGGGACTAAAGCTGGATGAGTGAAGGGGAATGCCCCTATCAGTGGGGTGGCCTGAAGAGAGGCAACTTGGTATGCCACAGAGGCTTGAACCCCCATAAGAGTAGACAAGCCAGAGTGAACCCTGGGGTCAATAGAAGTGGACAGGCAGGAGGGCCAGAAGTGGTGGAATGGATTGATGAAGGAAAGGGAGGAAAATGGGAGGGGGGAATGAGGGAAGCAGGGATAAGCACTCAATATGGTTGTAAACTAGAAAAATAAAATAATAAAAAAATTGGGTTTGGGTATGATATTGTTTCTATGGTGAAAGGAGAAAAATAATTTACTATATCAAAAACTCAGGGAAATTTGCGGAAGAGGGGGTGGTAAGAGTGTAAGAGCAAAAGGATGGGAGGAGCAATGATATGTAAGATACTCTATACTAGTTAGGGCTGAAGCAATCATAATTGAATTTTTGCATGCCCTGCGCATTGTCCAACACACTGTTGACCTCACAAAGTCTAGCATCAGCTAAAGGCACCAAGATCCTTGGAGGCAAAGGATTGGCAGCCACAGCAGTGTTCCTATACCTAAGGGGAACACGGGAAAGGGTTCAGGGAAAGGCCACTGGGTCCTTGTACATCATCGGAGAGGAGGGCCCAGAGGAAAATCAGACATGCACAAGAAAGGACTCTCTGGGAATTGGGGTGGGAGGCACTGGGGAATGGGGAGGGAGGGGGATGGGGAGGGGGAGCAGGGGGTACGGGGGGAGGAGGAGGGAGGGAGGGGACTGGTGTACATAATAAGTTTGTATGAGCTGAAAAAAAAAAACACAACAACCACCAGAGGCTAAGAAGAGGGCTGTGTGGGTAAAGCACTTGCTATGTGAGTTTGGAGACCTGAGATCGCATCCTCAGCACCCACATAAAAGTCAGATGTGGTAGCGCCTGTCTGCAATCTCAGAGTGCTCACAGTGAGGCTACATAGAAACAGGAGGACCCCTGGAAGCTCAGGAATCAGCTAGCCTGGTGTTCACAACAGCAAACAGCAAAAGATACCCTGTCCCAAACAAGGGGAGTGTGAGGACTGACTAGTGAGGCTGTCCCCTGACCCCCGAAAGGGCATATATATGCACACATAGATAAAAAGATACCCCCCAAAACCAAACCAACTAAAAGACAAAAAGTCATGTAGTATATCATTTGATGTTACATAATGTTTCTAGTGTTCATTTATGTTACAGCATGTATCAGTCCTTCTTATGGCCCAGAAACACTCTATTGTAAGGATAGACTACATTTTTTTGTTGATTCGTCAGTTAATGTATATTTGCTTTGGTTTTATCTTTTGACTACTATAAATAGGGCTGCTGTGATCATTCGTGTCCAAGTTTTTGTGTGGGCACATGTTTTTATTTTTTGGAACTATACCTATGAGTCGAGTTGTGTCAAGTCTAACTATGCATAACCCTTTAAGGACCTTCCAGACTTTTGCAAAGCTGCTACTGTCTTACATTCTTACCAGCAAGAGATGAACATTCCAATTTCATTAAACCCTCACTAACAGTTGTTATGTCTGTTTTTCCTTATTATAGCAATTCCTAGTGGGTGTTTTGTGGAGTCTCATGATTTTTTTTTTTTTTTGAAACAGAGTCTCTTTCTGTGTAGATCACACTAGCCTAGAACTTGCCACGATATTTGTGTCTCTGCCTCTCAACTGTTGGAATAACAGGCATATGCTGCCATGCCTGGCTCTCTTGATGGTTTGAATTTGTAGTCTGCAGATGACTTACGATGAGGATCTTCTTTCCTTTCCCTTTCCCTTTCCCTTTCTTTTCCCACCCACTTCTTCCTGTTTTTGAGACAAGAGTTTCACACAGTGGTCCAGGCTGGCCTCTCCTCAAGGATATCCTTGAATTGATAGCAACTCTCCTGCCTCAATATCCTGAGCACTGGGATACAGGGGTGCATCACCATACCCAAATTTGATGACCTCTCCATATACTAATTGGCCAGTTGTATGCTGGTCTTAAACTCTAGCTTTTGGAGGATAGCTTTGAATTTCTTACCCTTCTGTCTCTGCCTCCCAGATATTGGGATGATAAGCCTATATCACCATACTTGGCTTATGTGGTGTTGACACTCAACAAGCACTCTATTAAATAAGCTACATACCTAGCCCTGTCTTCTTTAGAGATATGTATATTCACATACTTTGTCTATTTCTGAGTTATATTACTTTTCTTTATAGGGTTTTAAGATATCTTCTAGTTGCAGATATCTTATCCAGTGAAAGATTTGTAAACTTTTCTCCCATTTCGTGGGTTAATTTCTGCTTTCTTGCTGGTGCTTTTAAAGTCAGAAAGTGTGAAATTTTGATGATGCCCAGTTTATTTTTTCTTTTGGTCACTTGTGTTTTTTAGTGCTATGTTTAAGAAAGCATTCTCTATTCCACAGTCACAAAGTTTTACGTGTCCCCATTTCTGGGAGTTTATACATTTAGCTTACCTATTAAATTTTTGACTCATTGCGAGTTAATTTGTGTATGTGTTATCAGGTAGAGTTTTTTTTTTTTTTTTGTACACAGACCTCTGGTTGTCCTAGTACTATTTGTTGAAAAGACTATTCCTTGTTATGGGAACACGGTATCTGAGGATGACCTTGAACTTCTGCTCTTCCTGTTTCCAGATCTACTGTGAGTACAGATGTTTTTGGTGTGTGTGAGTATTGATCCCATGTCCTTACACATACTGGGCAAGTGTTCTGCTACTCAGTTAATGTTACCAATTTGTTTCATATGTGTGTATATATATATATACGTGTGTGTATATATGTCTTGTGTATGCATGCGTATGTGTGTTTGAGACAGGGTCTCACTGAGTAGAATCAGGCCATTCTCCTGTTTCTGCCTCCCAAGTGCTGGGTTTATAGGCATTTGCCACCATGCCTGGCGTGGTTCTATTCTAGCGACGTAGCGCGCGAGCCGCAGCGCGCGATCTCGCGAGGCTCTCTCGCGCGAGCGAGCGCGCGCGAGCGAGCCCGAGCGAGTCTCCGAGAGCGAGTCGCTCGAGTCGAGCGCGCTAGCGAGCCGAAGCTCCAGCGGCGCGCTCGAGCTCGGCTCTCTCGTTATCGAGAGCGCGCGCGTCGATCGCGCTGCGCAGCGCGCGCGCGCTGCGCGCTCAGCGCGCGCTCGCGCTCGCTCTCGCTCGCTATATCTCCTCCTCTCTCTCTCTATCTCTAGCTCTATATCTCTATCTCTCTCTCTGCTCTATAGATCTCTCTCTATCTATCTCTCTCGCTCTATCTATCTCTCTCGCTCTCTCTCTCTATATCCTCTCTCTCTATCTATCTATCTATCTATCTATATATCTACTCTATCATCTCATCTAATTTTTCTGCTCATACAAAACATACTAGGAAACCCCTGTCCTCTCCCTCCCTCCACCCCTCCCTGGACCTCCCTGTTCCCCTCCCCGCTTTGTCCCTTCTTTCCCCCCCTTCTCCCAGTGCCCCCTATCCCCATCTCTGAAGCATCCTTTAATGAATATATCAAACTTTCCTCTGGGTCCTTCTTTCTGATGAGGTGTAAGAACTCAGTGGCAATTCCAGTTCTTTCTCGTGTTCCCCTTAAGTATAGGAACACTATTGTGACTGTTAATCCCTTGCTTCTAAGGATCCTAGTGCCTTTAGTCCATGCTAGAATTTGAGGGGTCAATGATATGTTGGTCATTGAGCAGATCATGCAGAGTCCTATTATAATTGCTTCGGCCCTAACTTGCGTGGAGTATCTTGCATATCATGACTCCTCCCATCCTTGTGCTCTTACAATCTTACCGCCCCCTCTTCCGCAAATTTCCCTGAGCTTCAGGATGGGGGTGATTGACCCCTCCCTCACTGCAGTTTCCTACTTTTATTCTATCTACCTTTGAATATACTCTTATAACAAGACTCTAATTTAACAGGTTTTTATCTCTGGCCAGGGGGTGACATCCAATACCCATCAGGATGGAACCAAGGGCATTGCAGGAACAGCAAAACTGTTTCTTCTATTTTAATACAGTCCAGTTTCCTAAAATTAGGATGCTTCACAACTGATGGTATATTGCCTGCCATTGAAACTTACAGGCTGGGTGATAGTGGCCAGAGAAAAGAGAGGAGTCAAGTGGCTGAGAGGAGGGAGGTGTGGGAATTGAATCCTGCTTTGGTATTTACAACAGTCCCAAAGCAGGAAGTCAAACTAGCCTGGCTTTATATAATTTCAAAGTCAAATGCTGATGGTAACAGTTTCTTTTTGCAGTGTCTTTTTAAAAATGCTGTGATACTGAAGAATGTGGATGGCATGGCTGACAACACTGGAAAATATGGGCATTGACCACTCTGAGTCAAAGGTGGACAGGCGTCTAAATATGAAGCACTCTTTGGAAAATCATCAGCAATTAGTTTTGACTTTTTTCTCTTTTTATGTGTATACAAATGGTAAATGAAAAATCTAAGTCTAAAATAGCTCCTTAGTGCTACCTAAAATATTTGAGAATGTGTGTGTATGCATACGCAGATATATATATATATATATATCTGCGTATGCATGTGTGCACGTGTGAGTGTGTGCATGTGGGGGTATGTCAGGGTGTGTGTATGTGTTGGGATGTATATATGGGGATCAGATGTCTCTTAGGTGTTGGTCCTTACTTCATTTTGCTTGAGACAGGATTTTTGGGTCGTTTTTCTGCCACTTGTGCCATGCTAGATGGCTTTCAAGCTTCCAGGGATTCTCCTGTGCCACCTCCTATCTCACCATAGGAGTCCTGCAATTGTAAATGTGTGCTGCTCTGTCTAGCCTTTATGTTAGTTCCAGGGGCTCAAGCTCAGGTCTTCACACTTGCTTGGCCAGCATTTTCACCTCCTGAGCCATTGTCCCAGTTTTTAAATCTTTTGTAATACTTTTGAAAAGTAAAGTGTGTGCTACTTATTTTGTAGAATGTCCCTCAATTTGGATTGGTCTGGTATCTCTCTGTCTCTGTCTCTGTCTCTGTCTCTGTCTCTGTCTCTGTCTCTCTCTCTCTAAGACAAAGTCTGACTAATGGATCTCACACTGGTCTGGAATTCACTATGTAGCTGAGGATGACCTCGGACTCTTGATCCTCCCACCTCTATGTTGTGAATGCTGGCATTATATAGTCATAAACATTCATGTCTGGCTTCCTCTGATGTTTTCTTATGATTTGAATAAAGCTGTGCATTTTTGGTAAGGATGGCAAAATGCTGACACATCTTTTAAAGTACATCTTGTTGGTTTTATCATTCTCATAGGTCTTTTTACTAGACATTTACTATGACTCATTGTTTAAATTTGATTCTGCAGTTTTCTTTACTGTAAAGTTCTTATGTTTTCTTTAATATTTGTAGTATCATGGACAAGATGCTTTGAGACTATGCAAGTATCTCATTTCTTTTTAAAATTTTACTCATTAGTTTTAGCATTCATCAGTGAATCACTCTATCATTTCTTAAGGATATTGATAATGAATAATTAAGCAAGGAAAATAAAGCTGTGCCCTACAAGAAGCAAAAATCAATTAGGTTGAAATCCTATTGTGTCAGCATGACATGAGCAGATGCGTCCCCAGCCTTTAGGGCCCAGCACAGATAGACTCCTTTTCTTTCTAGTATGAATATTTCTGGTTTATAATCAGTTTTCTGCCATGTAGTGACTCAAAGATTCAGTTTTTTAAAATTTTTCAGTAGTTTTTCATATCAACAGGAAACTGTAATAGTACCAAGAAACAAGTGCAAGTATGTTCGCAGACCTAGATTTATTTAACATTCACTGTACTGATCGCCCCTCTTTTTTCTTTATGTTTTTCTGTATATATTAATTTGTATATATCTACTGCTGTATAAAACCATTTGAGATTGGGTTCTATTTACCATGCTCTTTTTTAAAAAAAAAAAAACTTTATTTATTTTGTTTGTTTCTGTGTGTGTGTATGTGTATGTGTGTGTGTGTGAGACAGAGAGAGAGAGAGAGAGAGAGAGAGAGAGAGAGAGAAAGAGAGAAAGAGAACACTGTATGTCCCTGTGGAGGACCAAGGTTGACTTTGGGCATCATCCTGGATTGCTTCTACCTCCTTTTTGCTTTGCTCTGGGATTTCCCAGGCTCCACCCACAAGGGTCAGAAGTGCAGGCTGATGCTTTTTCGGCCTGGTGTTTTTTTACATGGGACTTGGGATCTGAACTCAGGACCTTCTGAGCCATCTCTCCAGCTCTCACCATGTTCTTTTGTGCTGAATAGTTTAAACTTTTTCACTTTAATTCAAGTTAAAGTTAATGCTTAATATATTCATCTCTTTAATAATAGCTTACATATAAGGCAATTTCAGAACTGTGAGAAAAATAAGTTCATTATAGATTACAGCATTTATATGATGTCCTTTTTGTCTTTGTCTTTACAATAGTTAATCAAGATAAGGGTTTCCTCATCTTTTCATTGGAGTTTTAAGTTTGAAAACTGTACATATACATGTGCTGTTATTTAAAATATGAATATTTAAAATATGAATATTTAAAATATGAAATTTGAGCTGGGGATATAGCTCAGTGGCAGAGCACTTTCCCAGCATGCACAAGGCCCTAGGTCAGGTGTTCATGACTGTAAAACACAATAAGGCAAAAATGCTGAGAGTTTAATATAAATGTAAGACTTTAGTCTTTTGTCAGTTGTCTCCATAGTGTTCTTTGTTGGAATTTTTTTTTCCTTATGTGAATCTAGCCAAGATCACGTATTGACTTTATTTTTCATATTTCTTTCATTTCCTTTGATCTGGAATAGCTTCCACAAGCCTTTCCTTCCCTTCTTTCTCTTTTCTTCTGAGGGAGGGTCTTTCTGTGCAGCCATGCTCACATGGAGCTCACTATGTAGACCAGGCTTTCATTGAACCTGAGAAGCTTTGGTTGCCTTTGCTGCCCAAATGCTGAGACTGTAGGCATGCCGTCTTTTTTTTTTTTTTAATCGTTTCTCACGTTGACATTTTGAAGACAGACATGTCATGGCATTATTTTATAGAACCTGCCAAATTTGGATTTGGTTGGTTTCTCCTCTTGCTTAGATGGAGGTTATACATTTTCATCTGAAGTGCTAGACTAGAGACATATCCTCATATAAGGTATAGGAGGCACATGTCTTACAGTCTCTCATTGGTCATTGTGATTCTGATCATTTGGTCAAAGTGATTTTTTGAGTCTGAAATGTTTTTAGATAGGATATATCAGAGGATTGCTACTGAGATGCCTCTTATATTAGTGTTTTAGATCAGAAGTTTATGATTTAAAAAGGTTTTCCTTGGGCTGGAGAGGTGGCTCAGGGGTTAAGCCTCTGCCTTGCAGGCCGAAGGTCCTGAGTTCGGATCCTAGACCCCATGTATAGACGCTGGGCGGAAGCTGGGGCGGCCTGCGTTTCTGGTCCTGATAGGGCGGAGCCTGTGAATCCCTGGGCAGAGTAAACAAGAAGGAGGTGGAGGCGGTCCATGGTGGTTCCCGAATTCGCCCGTGGTTCTATGTACACACACATACATGCACACACACATGCATACATGCACAATTGAATAAATAATAAATTATAATAAAAAATTTTAAAAAAAAGGTTTTCCAAAGTTTTCAGATTGTAAACTGGACCTAGTGGTCCAGGCCTGTATCCCAGCTACATGGGAGACTGAGGCAGGAGAATTACAAGTTCAGAGCCTGATTGGGTGACTTCATCCACTCCAGACAACATAGTGAAATCCTGCTTCAAAATACTAAGAATAGAACAAGGGCTGGAGCTACAGCTCAGTTGTGGAATGCTTGCCTAACATACGTAAGACCCTTAGTTTCATTCCTACAGCAAACAATGCAGATTGAATATGTCCAATAGGAAGTTCAAATTTTCTTTGGGGTTATTTTCTGCCATAGGTATATTAATGCTTGGTTAACCATTCGTGACCATTTTACTTCTATGTTTAATTTCATTTTTTATTTATAGTTTTTATTATTTTTTTTCTAGTTTTACAGGCATGTTGAGTACTTATCCTTGGTTTCCTTTATCCCCCTCCCTCTCATTTCCCTCCCTTTCCTTCATCAATCCATCCCACTCCCTCCTGCCCTCCTGCCTGTCCACTTCTGTGGACCCCAGGTTCCCTCTGGCTTGTCTACCCTGTGGGGTTCAGGTCATTTGTGGCATGCCAAGTTGTCTCTTTTCAGGCCATCCCACTGATGGGAGCATTTCCCTTCACTCATCCAGCTCTAGTCCCTAAGGTTTCCATTGTGTGTTCTTATCTCTCGTGAGTGTCTCCATAGTCTATGGGGACATGTTGGTATGTCAGTCAGTATGCAGGTCTGGAAAGGACAAGCGTCACTGCAGTGAGTTCCTGGACGTGGAATTTAATTTTTTTAGATAGAATCTTACTTAGCTCATGCTGGCCTTAAGTTAACAGTGTAATGGAGCTGCTCTTCAATTCCTCCTGTTCTGTTCCCACCAGTCCTAAGATTAGAGGCATGTGCCACCTCACCCGGCTCTGGTTTATTATTCAGGCATTTGTCTTCTTAGAGGTTTTATTATAGCAAAATAGACATTGAGCATACCATTTTAATAATTTCTAAGTGTACAATTCAGTACTATTAAATATACTTAAAATGTTACATTACCATCACTACCATCTGCTTCCTGTGCTTTCTTAGTATCCCAAAAGGAAATTCTATACTCACCAAGCAATATGTCTGCATTTTGCCTTTCCCCAAGTGCCTAACAACCTCATTTTGTTTGCAATCAGGGTGCTTTTGAACAATTCTCGGCTTTCTGTATCATTTGGAATGTCACTTGACTTTGATCCCCATATTAGAACTATGATAAACATATTCATCACGTATTGACAAGGCAGTTTCTGGATTTTGACATGAACTACTCTATAAGTAAGTCCAAATTTTGATAAGGGAAGTAGTTTATTCTGAAAATGAAGAGGGAATATTCTTTGATTTGGTAATCGTACTTCTAGGGGTAAGGCATTCTGGGGAAAATGAGTAGAAACAGAGGTGTCCCTGTGGGTCTGCAGAACTTTGTTTAAACTATTTCCAGTTTTCTACCTTAGCTATCCATCAATTAGATATTGTTGCTCAGGTCAGCCATATTTTTGTACACGTCTTGATAAGAATAGATATACGCAAATTGTAGTAAATTCTAGAAGTGTTAGAGGTCTATGATTTATTAAAGCGCTTCCCCCCTCTACTTGTGGTGTGTGTGTGTGTGTGTGTGTGTGTGTGCATACGTGCACACACATAAACACCTTTTTCCTGGTTTGTAAAGTGAACATATAACCTGCCCCCATCACCAAAAAGAAAAGAGAAACACATACTCTCAAAAGGGTGCTTTGGGACAAAATGACATATTACTTTGTAGAGTGAAAAAGCCCCTTTATCTTTAACAACAGTCTACGTGTTCTTAAAGGACTCACCTACTCTCAATAATTCTTTTGTGTTAGGAATATTTATTAGAACTAATTTCACATCATCATAGGTTGTCGGTAGCATAACCATATGTCCCAGTTGTCTTGGAGCCAACAGAACAACTCTAATTTTAAATTACTCAAATTATAAAATTGACCAGATTACCCACTTAGTCTTTTTATGTGTGATATGGGGGGACTCTTTCATTTTCTTGACAGATGTGACACAGCCTTAAGATGTGTTGCTTTAAGTGGGCAATCAATAGAAAAGACGATAGGGCTAGCCTGTGAGTTTCTTGCTCTTGGACGATTGACACATTGATAGATTCCATCAATGCATCATATCATTTCAGTACCTGCCACACGGTGTGCAGGCTTGCCCTTGCATACGCACAGCTGGGGAAGATTCCTGAGGCTTTCTGCTTGTGAGAATCTTACCTTGAATGATGCCACCCCTTGCTATTAGTGCCTGTGTAACCAGTTTTTGCCCCCCTCAACTCTGTTCTTTTTAAAATGTTGGCATGTATTGTTATACAAAATGGTAGTTTTCGCGGTGACCTTCTCATGCACATTTGTCATGTGCTTTAGCCTCTGTCACCCCCTTCACTTCCTCACACTGGTTTCTTCTTATTCCCAAGTAACCCCCCCCACCACCACCACTGTCAAGTCTCTGTGGGTTTTTTTTGAGGGGGTGCTGATACAGGTTCTTACACTGTAGCCCAGGCTAGAACTCATTATGTAGCTCAGGTTAGTCTCAAACTTGCAGTGATTCTCTTGCCTCAACCTTCCCACATGCTGGGATATTAGATGTGAGTCACCATCCCCGGCTTTCTGCCTTCTTTAAAGCCCACATTATGTTTTTTTTTTCTTTTCATTTAGAGTTTTGGAACTGATAATGAGGCAGAGCCCCTGTAGTGAAAGAGGCATTTGTTGATTTGTTTCCTTTGCAGACTGGGAATGGAGCCCAGCGCCTCACACACATCAGGCCAGCCATAGCCTCAGCCTTCTTTCTGCTTTTAATGAGACAGGCTCTCATTAAGTTGCCCAGGCTGCTGCTGAAGTCAGTGTGCAGCCCAGTGGGGCCTTGAACTCACCCATCTTTCTGGCTCAGCATCCTGAATAGTCCCTGGTAGCTGGGATTATGAGGTGTGTACCACTAAACCCTGTGGAGACTTTTTGCTTCTTGGCTAAGAATAGGGAAAGTGGCATATAACCCTTCAAACCGACTTTTCTACCATTACGTGTCTGGAGGTTATGGGTATGGAGTAAAAGAAATGAGATGGAGTTCAGGCATTAAATGGGATGAACACTGTCTTTTCTGGGCCTGGGTACGGATTTCATGTGGGCATTAGTCAGGGTAGCACTGCATTTATCACACCTGAGTTTCCTAGTATCACAAGTGGGCTAGAAGGAAGATTGCCCACTAGATGAAAATAGCCTCTGCCAGAGGCAAGGACTTTGTTTCTCTTCTTTCCCTCTGCCCTTCCTTTTCCTTTCCCCTTTCTTTCCTTCCCTTCCCCCTGCCACAGCTTCTCAAATGCAGGATTATAGGCGTATACACCTGGTTTGACCTTAACTTGTTTTCTACTTTTGTCTGAAGGCTGAGAATGCCTTACTGTTACATGGAAACACCAAAGTGCATGCAAAATGTGATGAGTGTCTAAATGCCCACTGCAGAATTTAGCATCTTGTAGTGAGCGTTTTCTCAATTGTGTTGGTCATGCTAGTCTGGGTCCTCTGCTCCCAGGATGGCTCCTTTACCTTTCTGAATGGCTTCTCAACATTGGTTGCCAGCTTCTTTCTGTGGTGTCATGCCTTCCAGGGATTTCCATGTAGCTTCCACTTTGACTACTCATACTGTGGTAATCTCTGGATAGTTCTATTTCTCACAGGCAGTATTGGGATGAAAGTATTTATTCAAATTCAGCTCAATATTGGAAAAATAATATTTAATATTGGGATTGGGATTATTGGAAAAATAATATTTAATATTGGGATTGGGATAGCTGTCACTTTCCTTGGTTATAATCTAATCAGGATAGAAACCCAAAGGAAAGAAAGGAGTCTTCATTTTCTTTACTCTTTGTGTGGCTGGTGGGTTGTTCAAATAGCAGGGGGTTCAACTTTTGACTCGTTTTGGATTACTGAGCACCATCTTTCAGACATGATTTGCTTATGCTCTCTTGGCCATCTGGCATAAGTACAGAAGACCTTTAATTCAATAAAACTAAGCTACTAATAATAACAAGCTGAAACATCTTTATAATAAATATATTTGCACAGCTTTTCAAATCCTAGGTTATTGAAATTCTGTCAGTCTTGGCTGGTTTCCATGCTCCTTCTGCGCCCTGGTGTTTTCTTTCTTTCTGCTCAAACCACTCCTGCCGACTTCAAAAGGATGCTCTGAGCTCTAATGGGAGGAGTGGCATTGCAGGGTGCAGAGGTGGTAAGAGTAAGGGTGGATTCAACTTCAGAAATCCTCATATGGTGTTGGTAGAAGAGGGCCATGCCTTTCTAATCTGTTTTCCAGGAAGGAAGAAGATGTGTAAAAAGATAAAATAACATTTAAAATGATCAGTATCTGATTCTTTACCTTCACCACCCTAGTAACAATTCCTTGGACAAGAGCAAAAATAGTAGAGTGGGATCTTTTATGAGCCTGTGTTGATTGTTCATGGCACTGGATTTTAAATAGGCAGAGTGATGCTGATTGTAATTAGAAAGCTTGAGGCATTTAATTAGGAGAAAAGAAACGAGGAACTAAGTGATTCCTAGCTTCCAACAACCTTCCTTCTATGGTGTAACTTAATAGGTTACACCATAATTTTTTCATGCAAATAAAATGGCAAATTGCTGGTAGGCATTGCCTAAATTTAGAGTGCTGTTTGTAGGACAGAAAAATGCTAAGTTTACTAAGTGCTGTAAAGACATCCCAGGTCAGGGTTTTGAATGCACATTGTAGTTCCCTAGAATCATTCCAAATGCTCAGATTAGCGGACTTCTGATGTAGCATATATTGTATTATCTCACACTGAAAAATTCTTTATAGGGTGTCAAATATGTGAGAGGATTTAAATAAATTCTTCTCAGTGCTTCATGGGATAAGATGATCCAATGGGAACTGAATGTTTTCAATTAGTATGTTTCCATGGCTACCATTAAGCATGCCAAAATTCATAGCCATGGGAGATTTTTTACTTGCTTCAATATTAATTAAGAAATCTGAGAACCATCTCAAGAAGTGTGGGATGTAGGTGGAGGATAAATTCTGAGGATAGTTAAAATTTGATTTCTCTCCCCTGGTTAAAGACTAGTCCAGAAAAATTCCAGGCAGTCAGCCAAGTCCAACAACAGAATAAAAGTGAGCATGGGTTATTTCTTTATCTCAGGCTTGTTTAGTCATTAACATTTATTTGTTATTTATTTATTGCTTACTTATTAACATTAACTTTCTTATGTCATGGCCATGAGGCACTGGTTGCATGCAAACAAGAATCGCAAACCTCTGAATCCCATGTTGTTTATTTAAAAGTTGCATTTATATTAGAACGATTCATGTCTTAAATGATTATATTTTAAATATATTAAAATTTCTATTCTAATTTTTGAAGTACATGGGTTCTTTTACCTTGGTGTTCAGATCTCTTAGGATAAGTGGAATGGAGAGAGGAAGAAATGTGTCGCATTTTCATCTTTTAGTGAATGCAGCCTACAAATGCCCTGTGACTTCGTCTTCAGTAAATCTCAGGAGTTTTCATATTATTTTATAGTCATTGCACATACATATTTTTGGAAACAGGTTTCCTGCTGTGTGTTTCAGGCTTTCTCCCCCTCACCCCCGCTTCCCGAGAGCCTGTACTACAGGTGTGCACCTGTATACCTTGCTTTCGTAGATAGCTTCATGTGTCCTGTTTGCTGATCACTCCTTCAAAACATTGGCAGCGATTCCAGGTGCTGTTCCTTTTTCAAAGTTTCTGTTTTTTGCTTTTGTTTAATGAGATACCGGGTCTTGTGGAGCTTTGGTTGGCCTGGAACTTGCCATCACTCTCTTACCTCTGTCTCCCATGGTTCTTGATTTTTAATGCCATAATAACACATGTTGCCTGCCATATCATTAGTTAGTACAAGATAATGTTTTAATAACAATGTCAGTATGATTGGCTTCCTTTGAAATCCTGGCCTATGTTTCACATTTAAAATTTTTTTTATTATTATTTATTCAATTTTGCATGTATGGTATGTGTGCATGTATGTGTGTGTGTGTAGAACCACGGATGAATTCAGGATCCACCATGGACCGCCTCCACCTCCTCCTTGTTTAGTCTGCCCCAGGATTCACGGGCTCCGCCCTACCAGGACCAGAAACACAGGCCGCCCCCGCTTCTGCCCGGCGTCTATATGTGGGGTCTAGGATCCGAACTCAGGACCTTCCAACTGCAAGGCAGAGGCTTAACCCCTGAGCCACCTCTCCAGCCCCCTATGTTTCACATTTAAAAGCAGCATTTGTAAAGCACATCCCTAAGGCTTCCCTAGACTATGGAGGTAATGGAGTGCAGAGTATAAGCTTTCATGTCTTAGTTTCTGGCTTTGGTTTAGAAGGCAGGTTCATGCCTCAATATTTTCATTGGAGAGCGAGAGAGCGCGAGCGCGAGCACGAGCGAATGAATGTGCACGGGCAGCCCAGAGGCCAGCCTTGGGTGTTGTTCCTCAGAATCTGTTCACTTTGTTTTCTCACTGGTCTGATGC
The DNA here is from genome assembly GCA_023101885.1 of Typhlomys cinereus. Classification (NCBI taxonomy): domain Eukaryota; kingdom Metazoa; phylum Chordata; class Mammalia; order Rodentia; family Platacanthomyidae; genus Typhlomys; species Typhlomys cinereus. Next base: position 395,270 of record JALPQD010000852.1, on the reverse strand, counting down.
TCTCTGATCAGGTGATTGTGCTGGCTGTCCACTGAGTCTTGGGGATTTTTCTGTCTCTGTCTCCCCAGTTCCAGTACCACAAGCGTGCACCCCTGTTGCAGGCACGGCAAGCATTTTACCTACTGCACTCTCCCTAGCCTACAGAAAATCTTTAAAAATAAACCTAATGGCTTAAGGGCTTTCTTTTCTGCTGGCTCATGTATGGGTCCTACCCAGAAGCATTTTGCAGTCTTCACAGTCACTTTCGATTTTTCATAAGAGAATCTGCCTTCAGATGAATGGTACCATTCTGAACAGACATTTAAGGATAAAAAGGCATTTGAGTCTGTAATGGACTACATTCAGCAGATTGCTCTTAAATGTAGGGGAGGGAAGACAAGCTCAGTTAACTTTCCTGTGGTAGGGATCTGTTGCCCTCACAGCATTTCCTCAGGTACTGTCCCTTGACTCCCCCTTTCCTGTGCCACCCTGCTCTGTGAAGCAAATGTGGGACTTGACTGTCCCCTGGGCATTGGAATTCTGTTTCTTTCTCAGAAGTTAACCTGGTGGGGACTGAACTGAGGTTTCATCATGAAACCGTGTGAGTTCATGACAGGGACCAGAAAACAGGCAAGATAATGCAGTGGACTGAAATAAAATGTCCAGCCAGGCTTTCTCCCAACACATTCTTTTGCAAAGGTGGCAAGTGAATTAGCTGTGATGTAGGAGTCTCTTTGGTCTGTTGGTTGATTATGGAGACTGACTTTAAGGTAATGTTAGTTACATTTTTAATATTTGTTAGCAGAATGCTGAAGGACCACATAGAAAACCGATATTCAGGTCTGATAGGCACCATTCTGTAAAGTTATATTTTTGGTGAAACTAGAAATTAATTTTTTATTTCTGACCATGTTTGCATATCCACAGTTTTGTTTTATTTGTTTCTTCACAGTGTAAACATGACTTGTACCTGAGGATATTGATCGTCTTTACCTGAAAGTCAGAGCATCATGTTTATTTTACAGTGATCTGGAAAAAGGGACCGGCAGTATGACAAACACACACATTTTCATTCTATTCCGGAAACTCTTCTGTTATATTTATTTTATTGTCACACAAGTCATATACCATGGAAGTAAACTGTTATATTAAGTGGAGAATGTTGATTTTATGTTTATGTTTGTTGGGTAGATAGGGATTGAATTTTTTGTTTTATAAGCGTGATGTGAGTTTTATTAATTTACTGTGAATATCTTTCATCATGTTTAAAAGTGTTCATGTCTCTGAATGTTTTTGGAGTAAATAGGTTATCTTGCTCCTTAAAAATTCCATGTCCCTTTCTTGTTCTTTGCTTTAGCTATGCCCATGCCTTTGGACATGTCTTAGCCTGGGGTCTGTGAGAGGAAGGGACGAGTCTTTCTCCAGGTTTTCAGCTCTGAGGATGGAAACTGGGGCATCGTACATCTACCCTGAGCTGCTTTTCCAGCCCTATGAAACAGCTTTAAGAGCAAGCATGTGGTTTGCCTTGTTGCTTTTCCTTCCTGCCAGAACAACTGGCATGGTGATGGATAAACACCATTCCATCAGCCTGTGTATTATAATGAAAGGGATGTTGATCAGAACCCTCAGAAATTTGTAATGTGAGGTAGGCAAAATATTATTTTAAGTCACTAAGGTTTGGTGACTGCCTGATACTTCAGCATGGTAGTCCTCAAACACAGGCAGTTTATTAGGCTATACCCAAGGCATCTGACAGCATCTGGAGACATTTGTTTTTGGTTCTCAAAGTTAGAGAAGTGCTGTTAGTATCTAGTAGGTTCAAGGTTCAGGTTAACTCCTGAAAAAGATATATCTGACCCCAACTGTCAATAGTGCCAAGGTTGAGAAGCTCCGCATTAGTGTAACCTAGTTGGTTTGAATTAATGCAGGGGTATGGAAAATACTATGTGGAATAAGTTTTTAAATGCATTGCACTAGGGCAGCTTTTTTTTTTTTTTTTGAGACTGAATTTTGCTATGTAGCCCTAACTGGCCTCAGGCTCCTAAAGTGCTGGGATTATAGGTATGTACAAACCATGTTTGGTCAGCAGAGTCTTTTTTGAGTCCAGAGAAGTTTGGGGTTGATGATGCCTTCTATTTTTCCTGGGCAGCCACCTCTATCAAATATTAAATTTTCACTTTTCAAAGGCCCTCTAGTTCCATACCTTTTCTTTTGAGGCAGGGTCTCAGGTAGGTCAAACTGGTCTCTTACTGTGTTGCCAAGGATAACCTTCAACTTCTGATTCTGTTGCAACCTCCCAATTTCTGGGATTACAGGCATATACCATCATACCCAGTTTTATGTGATGCTGGTGATGGAACCCAGACTATTTTTTTTTTTTGACATGTGAGTGTGTACGTGCGTGTGTGTGTGTGTGTGTGTGTGTGTGTGTGTGTGTGTGTGTGTCTATGTGAGGAGACTTAAGGGTGACTTTGGGAATCATCCTGGGTTGCTCTGTCTCCTTACTGCTTTGCTCTGGGTTTCCCAGGATCTGCTTTCCATGGCCATTTCCACCCAACATCTTTACATGGGACCTGGGATCTGAACTCACGTCTTTCTACTTTTGAGGATAAGGCTTAAAATCCTGAGCCATCTCTCCAGCCTGGAATCCAGAGTTTTGTGCCTGCCAGGCATTCACTCCATCAACTGAACTATACCCCAAGCCCTTCCTCGATTTTTTACTGCTGATTTGATACACTTGAAGGTGACTGGTAAATGCAGGACTGGATGGTTTCCATGGAGAGTCCTTGTTGGAGTCGTCATTTTTCATTCTGCTCTTGTTAAGAGCCATCTACAGTGTATGATGTCCATCAATTCAAGTGGCTCTTGGAAAGGGGATTTGTTTGAACAATCACAACTGAGTTTTTCCTACTTATCTTGGAAATTAGTTTAGCTTTTTTTCCCCCTGAAAATTGAGGATGGTAACTTGTATTTTTTTTTTGTCTCTTTTTAACTGTACTTTTGTTTAATGTACTTGGTTTTGAACTCTCAGGAACTGGAGGACCTTGACGAAGGACAAGTATATAGATTTACTCTTTTCAGTCATGCAACCATGAAATAAATATTTCCACCTTCTGAATCAACCCGTTGCTTTTAACCACTGTTGAATGCATTGACTTAGAACTTTTTGCTTCCTTCAAGTAGTTCCTTTTTTCTTTCCAAATTGCGTTCACTTGGCTGTGACCTATTTTCTCTGGCCTCTGGCTCATCTCTTGCCTTCTTGACTCCTGCTGTCCCAATGTCTTGCTTCATTTACACAGTGATAGCTTTTCATGACCTCTTACCTATTGGCTCAACACCATGTACATCATATTTTCTTTCTTACACATAGGGAAGGTTGAAAAAATGCACAATTTGAAGAAAACTTGCAAAAACGAAAAGCACTATTAAAGAGACTGCTTTGTTTTTAATTTTCTCTGCAGCCAGAATAGTGGGTGAGTTTCTGCTGGGAAGACCTGGTTTCTCATTTCCTATTGTCCAGTGTAAGTGGCTAGGGTACTCAAGGTCAAATAGTTGGCCAATACTGCTTTTGGATTTAAATGTAGCTGAGTCCAGGGTTTCTTACCACAATTGATAGAGGTTATACTAAAGACAAGGTATAGTACCATAGATAGTTTATATGGGTTAGTGGCACAGGGATGAGTTAGTACCTTATATCTGAAAGGTTCCCACATAGAGTGACCTAGAGATTTTATAACTGAATTTATTCATTATCAGTCTTAAGAATTTTTTGGTATTATAAGCAGATGACTGATGCTTTTTCCTTGTCTTGATGTTTTGTGGGCAATTTTTTGAAAATAGGCCAGGATGAGAATTAAATTAATTACAAAAATCCATTTGAAAGGCTAAATGTGTTCTATCACAGAAAGTTTTATGGACTCTAGATATCATGTTTTTACTTTCAGGGGGAACATTCTTAAGAGTTGACTCATTTTGGACTTTCTGTTGTCAGCTTTGTCAGCTCACAAGCATGTTTCCATGTGGGGCTCGTGTATATTGGGACCTGGATGGAATGTAAATCTTTTATTGGCCTAAATCTGAGTCTAATCCTCTGCATGGCTTTGGGAGAAAATCAATTTCCTCTGCTCTGTCAAGATTTTTCAGGTCAACGCTCTTTGGAAGCCTCCCAATTCTCTTAGATTAAAATAGATTTTATTTCTGTGCTACATACTGGTATTAGTTAGTAGGACACCAGGATCTAGAAAGTGAGGAAACAGGCTGACAGGGTATCCAGGCATTTTTACTTCAATTCACTTCTTAACAATGTATATTCAGGGAGCCAAGGAATGTGTTGTTGTGCTTTCAAAGTGCTTTCAAAGACATTGTCTGGAGTGACACTTATAGATAAGGCCGTGCACTTAACTTTTAATGAGTTCTGCTTGTGACCTGCTCACTGGGTTACTAGAAGTGACTTGTTTAACAGAAGTGAATGCAAAGGAGTGAGACTCATGGCCCAGTCATTCCTTTTCACTAGTATAGTCTGTTGGAAATAAGATGACCAAGTTGAACTGTTCGGGTTTCAGTCTGCAAATCCCACAGCCCAGGATCATCATGTGTCCCTGGCAAACAAGGAAGGCTTAGTCTTCCTTTCAGTGAAAAGCAAGGGGGTGGATGGATTTGAACTGGTGAGGGCCTTTGTGGTTATGGCGAAGAAGGATTCATTGTAGACTTTATCACAGTTATTCTTCTCTGCTGCTGTGAGACAAAATCAAACTTAAGCAACTTAAAGGGAAAAAGGGAGATTTATTGGCTTACAGTTCCAGAGAGGAGATACAGTTCATTGTGCAGAAAAGGCATGGCACAGTTAGATGCTGGAGGGAGCTCAAGTCACTGCAGATATCATGGAGGCAGGTAGAGCAAGCTGCAGATTGCTAGCAGGAAAGCAGGGTGGGGCTGCCTAACCTCAAGGCCTGCCCCTTGTGCTTGCCTTCCTCCAGCAAGGCTCCATCTCCCAATGGTGCCAGGACCTTCCCAAACATTAACAGCAGTTAAGGATGCAAACACATGAGCCTGTGGGGGAAAAAACTAACATTCAAACCAAGACAGACTTATAGCTCCTTACTGCCCAGTGGTGCTAGTGGGTGAGTGATTCCATTTTGATTTGACTGAAAAAAAAGACAGTGGAAAGAGAAAAACTAGAGATTTATTTTCTACTTCCCAAGCCTAAGTGTTAGAGGATGTTTAATAAAAATTACTGCTAGTAGTGTTTCTTTTTGTCTTTCTCTAAATAATGCAAGGTGCAAAAATCTTTTAAGAATTAGTTTCTTTAATTTCATTTATTCATTGACAGTTTGGTACATGAATGCAATGAAATTAAGTGAATTTTCACCCCATATTACCCTATCTCAAACCCCTTCTCCTCCCACTGAAAATTTTCTTCTTTCCAATCCATCATCCTCCTATTTTCATTTTTTTCTGTGTTTTCCAACTTTCATTCAGTATAGTTAGTTGCCTGTACTGGCATGTGCCTGGGTACTGTGGAATGTGGATGATATATCAATGGCTTTACCAATGAAGAAGTTCCCCTTCCTGCAACCAGCATTAACACTCCAGTCAGGGAGAGGTGGGGTCTTGCAGGGCTTCTCACTTTCATGAGGAAATGTTGGTGAACTGACCCTGTGCAGGTCTTGCGCAATTACCACACCTGCAGTGAGTTCATGAGTGCATCAGCTACTTCTTGGCCAGAAGACACTGCCTACTTACTCCTCCCCTTACTCCTCTGGCTCTTCCATTCTTTCAGCATCTTCTTCCTTGCTGTTCCTGAGCCTTGTGGGGCTGTTTCGTATAGATGCCCCATTTCGAGTCAAGTACACCTCAGTCACTTGTTCTCTGCACTTCAGGGCCTTTTCCTGAAGGCCAAGGGATGAAATATGGGGCTTCCCAAATGTGAGGCATTAAGGTATATCTCTAGTCCCTTGCTTTTTTTTTGAAATAGGGTCTTTCGTAGGCCAAGCTGGTCTTAAACTCACTGTGTAGTTGAGGATGAGTTAGAACTCTGATCCTCCTACCTTTACATCAAAAGTGGGGATTATAAGCCTTATAAGCCTACGTCACCACACTCTGGCTGTCAGACTTTTTTTTTTTTTTGAGATAAGGTCTCACTCTACTGTCCAGGTCATGCTTCGATTTGCCATCCCCAGCCTTGGTCTCCTGAGTAGTTGTGCTTACAGGTAGGTGCCACCATGGCCAGTTTGCAAGGACTATTAGCACTGCTTATTCTCTCTCTAGCTGTGCTATTTTCCTATATTTTAGTATTTTTTTTGCCGTCATTTATTTTCTGTAAAGACCAGATGTTAAATAACCTCTGCAGGCCATATGATTGATTTCTGTCACGCCTGCTCATTTTCCACTGTTTTAAGTATCAAAGTAGTCAAAGACAATACATAAATGATTTTGTACATGCCCATTTCCAGTACTTATTTATATAAATAGACAATAGGATAAATAGGACAAATTGGCCCTCAGGCCAATTTCTGATTTAGAGTCATCCGTATCCTTTATTTCTTTCCTTTCTCTTTTGCTTTTTATCTTTTTTTTTTTGAGATAAAATGTCATGTCACCTAGTCTGGACTTGAATTTGCTGTGTAGTGGAAGCTGGACTTGACACCGGATGCTCCTATCTTCTCTTGAGTATTGGGATTTTAAGTATGTGAGATATACATGGCTGCTAATCTTATTTCTTGCTGTTTTGAGTTTCTATTTAGGATCTTTTTGTTTTTGGTTCTGTGGATTAACACAGAACCTTCCACGTGCTAAGATCATCATGCTCTACCACTGAACTACATACTCAGTCCCTGTAATTAATGTGTGTGTGTGTGTGTGTGTGTGTGTGTGTGTGTGTGTGTGTGTGTGTGTCTTTGTCTGCTTGTCAATGCCTGTGTGTATCATGGACACTGTGTGTGGCTGTGGAGGCCCAAGGATGACTTTGGGAATCATCCTGGATTGTTCTATCTCCTTATTACTTTGCTCTGGGGTTTCTCATGCTTTGACTTCTGGGTCCAGAAGTGCAGGCCATTGCCATTTCCATGCAGGGTTTTTACATTGGATCAGGGATCCAATCTCAAGTTCTACTGCTTTTGAGGCAGAGGCTTAATCCCCAAGCCATCTTTCCAGCCCTAGTATCAATTTTAAGCCACGGGTATTTGTTTCCATCACTATTTTTCAACATTGTGATATGAAACCTATCCAGTATAATAAGTCAAAAGAAGACAGTAAAAGACATCAATAACAGAAGAAAAAGATAAAACTGTCCCTATTTTTAGATCCTGTGATCTAAAAATGACTTCTAGAACTTCTAAGATAATTGTTCAAACAGATGTTCAAACAAATACTATGAACACATAAGTGCCGCAGTTAATGTGATAATACCTAGGTTAGGGGTGTGACTCAGTGGTAGAGTATTTGTCTAACATGTGGGATACCCTAGTTCCATCCCCAAATCCTACCCCCAGCTCCACAGTCACAAGGTATATTTTTCACTCAATTTTGCATTACTCAGAAAAATACTTAAATGTAAATCTAACAACAGTGTGCACAGGACAAATGTGCTGAAAACTAAACAGATGAAAGAAATCAAAGAAGCTCTAAGTAGATGAAGAGATGTATATCATGAGTGGAAGACTCAGGGTAGTGAAAATATCAGTTCTTCCCAAATTCATAAGCAGGTTTAATTTAATATCTATAAAATACTCAGCAAGATTATTTTTAAGGGATTATTTTTATTTAAAAATATGGATTGCATAAATTAAAATCCATATGAAATGGCAAAGGAACTAGAAAATCTAATACAATTTTACAAAAGAACTGTAAAGTAGGAGGAATTAATACATGACTACTGTGATGTCTGGGAAGAGATGGACACAGACTGATGGAAGAGAACAAAGAATCTGAACATGGGCCCACAGAAATATGCTCAATTGATTTTTGACCAACTTCCTTTAACTTTTTAAAAATTCTTGTGGCACTGGTGCTGCAAAGCATAGCTTTGCACTTTTTAGGCAAGCATTGCACCACTGAGCTACATCCTCTCCTATTTATTTAGGAATTTGTGTTTGAGATGTGCTCTTACTGTGTTGCTTAATATGATTTTGAATTCCTGCACTCAAGTGATTCTTTGCCTAAGTCTCCTGAGTGGCTGGGACTATAGACACACATCACCATGCATGGATCTTTACATTTTTTTGTTACCACATATTAATGGTACATATTAATGGAGTTTAGGTTGATACTTCTTGTATGCATGCATACACTGTGCACTGATCCAATGCAACAATCCCTTTTCACCCCTCACAGATCTCATGTAATCCCTACTTTGTTTTCAAATTCAAACTTTTTGTTCACCTTTCACACATATAAGAGAACATGCAGTACTTGTCTATGTCTTACTTACTTTACTTAACATAAAACTTCTTCAATTCCATCCGTTTTCCTACAAATGAAATGATTTCATTCTTTATGACTAAGCAGCACTCAATTATACATATATTTTATTTGTCCATTTATCTATTGATGGGCACCTAATTTATATGTTAGCTGTTGTAAATAGCATCACAATGAATATGGGCACACAGATACCTCTTTAGTATGTTGATTTCATTTCCTTTGGATAAATACCCAGAAGTGAGGTAGATGGATCATGTTTATTTTCTTTTTTTATCATTATAGCCATTAATTTAATTGTATAAATGAAATGCTTTCTCTGGGACACTTCCACACGTGCATATATCATGCATTAATTATGTTCAAACCTTCAGTTCTTTCTTTTCTTTCCCTCTCTCCCACCTCCTTCTGCATCCCTTTCTAGTCCTTAGTGGTCCCTAGTAGTCTTTTACTTTCAGGTAATCTCACTTAGTTTTTATTTGGAATAAAGCATGAGGCATTTGTCTTTGTGTGTCTGCCTTGTTTTGCTTAACTTGATGCCCTCTAGTTCCATTCATTTCCATACATGATAGGATTTCATTATTTTTTATGGCAGAATAATACTCCACTGGGTACATATTCTTTATTGATTTCTTGATGAACAATAGGCTGATTACATGTCGTATTTATTGTGAATAGTCAATGTGGTTATATAGGTATCTCTTTGGTTTGCTAATACTATTTCTTTTGGGTATATGCCCCAAAGTGGGATAGATAGATCCTATGGTAGATTTACTTTAGTCTTATGAGAAATCTCCATATGGTTTTCCATGACTACATTACTTTACATTCATACCAATAATGTCTGAATTTTTCTACACTGTCTCATATCAGCATGTGTTACGTTTTAGATTTTTAAATAATAGTCCAGTTTAATTGGGGTGAGATGGTATCTCAATGTAGTTTTAAGTTGCATGTTCCTAATTGTTGCCCTATGTATAGCCTCTTTTGAGAAATACAGATTCAGACCACTTGCCCATTTTGAGTTGGATAGTTTAATTTTGTTAGTTCTTGAGTCCCTTATATATTTTTTATTTCATTGTTTGCTTTTTTTGAGACAAGATTTCACTATGTAGCCAAAATTATCCTAGAACTTGATAAGTGGCCTAGGGTGGCCTCAAACTTATAGTCCTCCTGTCTCAACCTTCTGAGTGCTGGGATTACAGATATGGTTCATCATGCCTGGTTTTGGTCTAGATTTGATCCTCTGCCAGATAAACAGTTGACATAAAATACTTTCTTCCATTCTTTGGGTCACATCTGTTCCTCCTTCAATTGTTTTCTTTGCCATTGTGAAGCTTTATTAGGATCACAAACTTAAATGCAAGACTGAAAACTTTATAACATAGAATAGGCTGAAGATGTGGCTCAGTGGTAGAGTATTAATCTAGCATGTGTGAAGCCTTGGGGTCGTTCTCCAGATGAGGAAAGAAAGAAATGGTCTTCTGCACCCACATCTAGGCGGAGTTCCTAGTTCTGACACCAAAGCTATAATCCACAAAGAAAAAACACTGGTAAGTTTTATTTCAAAATTAAAAAAAACATTAATTCTGAGAAAGACCTCATACAAACTTGAGCAATAACTACAGAGAGGGAAAAATGTTTGTGGCGTGGGCTGGTGAGATGGCTCAGGGATTAAAGCATTTGCTTCGTAAGCCAAAGGACCTGAATTTAGATCCCCAGATCCCACAGTAAAAATGCCAGGAGAGGGGCTGGAGAGGTGGCTCAGGGGTTAAGCCTCTGCCTTGCAGGCAGAAGGTCCTGAGTTCGGATCCTAGACCCCACATATAGACGCCAGGCGGAAGCGGGGGCGGCCTGCGTTTCTGGTCCTAGTAGGGTGGAGCCTGTGAATCCCAGGACAGAGTAAACACGAGGAGGTGGAGGCGGTCCATGGTGGTTCCTGAATTTGTCCGTGGTTCTACACACACGCGCACACACATATACATAGATACACACGCACACATGCACAATTGAATAAATAAAAAAAAAAAAGAAAAAAAAGAAAAAATTTAAAAAAAATGCCAGGAGGATATAATGGTGGCTTGTAATTCTGACCCTGGAAGGTGGAGCCTGGGAAATTCCAAAACAAAGCAATAAAGAGGTAGAACAATCCAGGATGATCCCAATGTCAACCTTTGGGCCTCCACAGGCAACCATGCTTAAGTACTCTCTTATGTGTATACACACACACACACACCCTACCCACATATACTCAAATGCTCTTTGTTATTCATACACACACACACACACACACACACACACACACACACACACACACACACAAACACACATGTACTCATTAAAAAATTTAAAGAACTTTTAAAAAATCAACAGTGAAAACTGAAACAAAGCAATTTGGAAGTGGAACCCAGACATGAAGGGACATTTCACTGAGAAAAGGTATACAGAGAGCAAATAAGCACATTGAAGATGTTCAGAAAACATCATTAGCTTTTAGGGAAATGAAAATTGAAATCACAATGGGATATAGATGTACATTCTGAAACCTATCAATCAACATGACTAAAGTACAAAGTAGTGACATTACTGAGCAATGGAGAAGCTGTAAAGAAATTGGAGTAGCCAGACCTTGTCTGATAGGAGTACAGAATGATACAGCTCCTCTGGAAAATAACCTGTCAGTTTCTTTAAAAAATAAAGAAAAAACAACAACATGCAACTAGCATATGACCCAGCATTTGTACTTCTGGGCATTTATCCCAGAGAGTATTTGTGTTCACATGAGTACTAGTACATGAATGTTTATAGCAGCTTTATTAATAGTGGCTAGAACTGGAAACTCAGATGTTTTTGAGTGGGTGAATGGTTAAACTGGCACTTCCATAGCAGGAAGTTGTAGTTAGCAATAGAAAGGGAATGAACTGTCAATACATTAAACAGCCTGGATGGATTGGCAGAGAATTATGTTAAGAAAGGGAAATCCTAAATCATTATGGATTCTATGATTTCATTTATTCACTCTTTTTAAATAGCAGAATTATCGTCATGGAGAACAGATTGCTAGAACAATTGCCAGTGATGAGTGGTCAGGGGTAGGAGGGAAGTAACCATAAATACGCATCATGAGAAGTCTTTGTGATGGAAGTGTTCTGTATTATGAGTATATCAATGTTAGTATTGTAGCCATAGTACTGTGCACTGTAATTTGCATATTGCCTTTAAGAGATAATGAGTCAAGGTTATGAAGACTTCATACCATTACATAACATATAGATTGATACACTGAAAGAAAAATAAAACAAATGGACTAAGAGAGCATGTACAGGAAAAGAAGATCCCTGGATCGAAAAGGGCCAGAGTGAGAGAACCACAGATACTCATTGTGATGTTTTACCTTTGTATTTGTTGTTGCTCTAAAGTCCTAGCTCATTTTTGTTAGGAGGGGAGCTATGGGTTCATGTATTAGGTAAGTGAATGATTTTTTTCCTCAAGTATTTCAAATTTAGGACACTATTGACTCTGTGTCCTTTGATTGTCTTTCACTTCCAAGAACATTTCAAAGTAGAACTAATTTCTTTGATTTCACTTAAGGTAGGTTTTCATCTAAGGGGCAAAGTCTCTGGACCCTAGACTAGAATTTTCTGGAACAATTTTTCCTTTTTGCTTGTGGGATAGGGATATTAGCTGTCCCCTGGCTTTTATTCCCTTCTCTTGGGGCTGGAGAGATGGCTCAGGAGTTAAGACTCTGTCTTGCCAGAGGACAGTCACATGAAGACATTCACACACAGAACCCATGTGAGGATAAAGATTAGAATTGATAGACCCAAGACAAGGAACATCTGAGGCTGTGAGAATGTAGGAGAGGCGTGGAACAGATGGGCCCTCAGAGCCCTCAGGAGGGAACAACTCTGCTGACATCTTGACTTTAGGGTTCCAGTCTCTAGAACTATAAGACATGAAACATGTGTCTGTTATTGTAGCCATATAATGTGTGTGGTTAGAGCAGATGTAGGAGACTCAAACACTGATTTCACAATTCCTTTTGGGGTGCTGTGGTCTGAATGTTTGTATTCCCATGCATTCATGTATTAAAACCTATTTTCCAATATAGTAGTAGTAAAAGGTGGTACCCTTAGTAGGTGATTAGGTCATGTGGATGGAGCCCTCATGGGATTACTGTCCATATGAAGGAGGGCTGAAGGAGATTGAGTGCCCTTTCTCCTGTGCCAGAACACAGCAAGGAAATGCCATCTGTGAAGGCAATGGGAGGGAGAGAAGAGAGGGGAGAGGAGAAAAAAGAAGGGAGGGAAGAAAAGAGAGGGAGGCAGAGGAAAAAGGAGAGGAGATGGAGGGAGGGAAGAAGAAAAAGAGGGAAGAGGGAGAGAGGCAAGAAGAAAAAGAGAGGGAGGGATGTGTGTATGTGTGTGAATGAGAGAGAGAGAGAGAGAGAGAGAGAGAGAGAGAGAGAGAGAGAGAGAATTTATTTTCATATCCTATATCCTGTACCCCTTACCAGACACTAACTCTAAATCTACTGGCATCTTAACCTTATTGAGACTTAGTCTCCAGAGCTGGGAGAAACAAATTTCTATTCCATTCTGTATAAATTATCCACTCTAAGTTATCTTATTGTTGCAATCCAAATGAAGTATGTCAGGATGTACTTAAAAATCTGGGCATGCAAAGACTTCTTAATCTGAGTACTATGACATTTGGATTGACTGTGTCTGTGTTTCTTGGAAAAATCTCTCTGTACCAAATGTAGATATTCTTTATTGCTCCAAGCCCTTTCAGCTTCCATATGTTTTCACTGCTGATTATAAGGTGAATGGTAACATGGTTGATGCAGGGACTGGGTGGTTTCCATGGAGACTTCTTACAGGAACCCTTTCTTCCTCATTCTGTTCAACAGTTGTCAGGGAAACATTTAGTTTGGATCTGTGGGGTCTACCAATTTAACTGGCTCTCAGAGAGGTTTTGAGTAAACCTCTTTGAAATTGTGATAAACAAATTTAGAGCAGAGCTCTTTCAGATTCCTTTAAAGTTACATTAGGTTTTTCTGCAATTTAGGGATATTGACTAGTTTTCTGTCTAAAGTGATCAACACGTCCATTTGTTTGTATTGGTTTTGAGCTTTGGGGGAGATAAGTCAAGGTTCACATTCCACAGAGCCTAACTCCACAAAGCTGATGTCTACTCAATTCTAATTTTTTTTTTAAACAGTGTCTCACTCTCACCTCGGTTGTCCTGGAACTTCCTATGCAGCCAGACTGACCTCAAACTCATGGCAGCCCTTCTGCCTCAGCCTCCCACATGCTGAGATTATATTTATGAGCCTCTGTGCCTGGCAGGTCCATGGTCTTTAGTCTACACTATGGTACAAGAGAACCGAGGGACTCCATCTGTGTAAAAGTGTTTATAGACCACCAAGTTGCCTGGCTTATGTGTGTTTATTGCTTCTGGTTATGTGTTGTTGAGTATGGAGCTGGTAGTGTTTACTAGAGATGGCAGTGGTTAATGAAGAGCACAGGTTCTCTGTATGAGCAATTCTAATAAGCAAAATTTCCCTCTTATTTGTATTGCCACAACTTACCCATTGTCTTCTTTATCAATCAGTCCAGTAAAGTACATTGCAAAATACCTTATAATCTTTTGGGACACCTCCAATCAACAGTAGCATGTGTTTCCTCATTTTTAAAAACTGTATTTATTTATTCATTCATTCATTCATTCAGTGTGTGTGTATGTGTGTGTGTGTTTGTGTGTGTGTATCAGAGAGCACTGTGTGTCCCTGTGGAATCGTGGACTGCTTGTACCTCCTTCTTGAACCCGTGTTTCTTTATCTTTAACATCTTGATTGACCTTGTAACCATGGAATACAGTGAAGATGTTCGGGTTTTCAGCCCAGGTGTAGAGAAGCATCTCATTTTATTGCTGCTTTGGAGTTCTTCCACTCCATGAAAACACTCAGGCTGGACAGCAGGAACAGAGCCATGTGGAAGAACATTGAGGCTGTCACCAAGGCAATAGCTGACTGCAGTAGTATATGCAGCCCACCAGAGTTCAGTGGCACCTGGCCTTCTTCAGAAGCTGCCCAACTGAATTCGGTCTGGATTAGTAAGCTCCAGAATTTGGAACTGAACAAGTATTGCTTTTGGGCACTTAAGTTTTGGGTGGTTTATTGTTCCACAGCCAATAATTGATATATCAGAGTTTGGAAACTCTGGAAGGATCCAGGTCACCTTTGACGTCTGTCTCTTCTGTAACATGCAAGATTCTTACTGGTCAGATAGCTTAGAAATTGTGGTTAATTTAAGGTGAGAAGGAGCTATTAGCGAGACTTTTCAGTAGCTTCATCTTTTTCCCAGGAAAATCTGGGATAATTCCTGCAAGAGGCACAGGTAAGGGGCAGTGCAGTTACGACAGCCGATCATATTATAGAATTGGTCCACAAGGATGCTGATATTGTAGTTACTGATATTGGACGCCTCTACCTACAACGCGAACATTGCCCACACTACACAGTTGTGGGATTGCCCTTGGATTTGGTTGTTGCTGTTACTAAAAAACAGCTGTCCACTTTCCTGCCTTGTATTGTTCACTGATTGAAATGCCCATGTGAGTGGTGTGTTCTGTGTCCACTTCTTGACTTTGCAGAAGACGGGAAAGTATCTAGTGGGAAGTGGCTCTGTAGTAGAGTGCCTGCCTACCATGAACAAAGCTCTGGATTCAATCCCAGCACTGTACACATAAAACAAAAGCATCTGGCAATTTTTAAAGCTCACTTTGATGGAAGCAATTGGAAGATTTCATGAACACTAGCAAGGAATTCTGGTGCTGGCCAGCCAAAATGAAGCTGACAAATGTTTTTTATCTCTGTCCTATACTCTGGTCAACTAAGTTACCACACAGTTACAATGAAGCCACATTTGTGGCTTGTTCTCCTATTCTGTTGAGAGGAAACAGTTTGGAAGTTATACCCCAACACCTGTTTCCTTTCACAAATACATACTGATGGACATTTGGAACTAGTGGGGCTATCACACATGTCTTGTTTCCAAGGTACAAACAGTAAATCTTTCCGTTGGTGGACTCAGAGAGACTCCATTCATTTTGTAGTGTGCCGTCTGAATAATGAATGATGAATGAATTGAATGATTGGTATCTTAGTGAGCCTGAGAGTTTGGTTAATTGTACAGTGAATTCGGTTTACATGACATTTATTTTTATTTACTATTTGTTTTTGTGCTATTGAGAATGGAGCCCAGGAATTTACATATACTAGGAAAGCACTGTACCACTATGATGATTAATCTTGACTCTCAGCTTGATAGGAAGGATTGCTAGGATTAGATTCACCTAGGAGATAAACCTCTGGGTATGCATGCGAAGGCATTTCCAAAGAGTTTTAACACACACCCTGAACGCAGGAGGCACCATTCTGTGGAGTGAGGCCCTGGACTAAATAAGAAGAACACAAATGGAGCACCACATTATTTCTCTCTGCTTTTTGACTGTGATTGCAAAGAGACTCACCCTCTTACATTCTTGCCAGTATGGTTTGAGGGACTGTACTATCAACCTCTGAGCCCCCAAACCCTCTTTCTTCTATTTCAAGTAATTTTTTGAGAGGAGTGAATATAGTAACTAATAAAATCACTGATGTGTATCTCCAGGCCATTTATATCTCCAGGCTGATGTGACATTTATAATATATATCTGGGGACAGCAAGAGCTTTCAATTCAGATAATTTCTTATTTTTCAGACAACTACTCTGAACTCCCAGTTCCTGTTTTGCAAAAGTGCCCATGTATGGGCTGGAGAGATGGCTCAGGGGTTAGGACTCTGCCTCGCAAGCAGAAGGTCCTGAGTTCAGATCCCAGGTCCCATTTAAAAAAAGCTAGGCAGAAACGACGGTGGCCTGCACTTCCAGTCTTGGTGGGCAGAGCCTGGGAAATGCCAGAGTGAAGCAAAAGAGAAGTAGAACAATCCAGAATAATTCTTTTTTTTAAATACATTTTTTATTATTTCCGCTCATACAAACTTAAGAGGTAGACCAGTTCCCTCCCTCCCTCCTCCTCTCCCTGAACCCCCTGCTCCCCTTCCCTCCCTCCCCATCCCCCAGTGCCTCCCCCCCAATTCCCAGAGAGTCTTTTCTTGTGCATCCCTGACTCTCCTCTTGGTCCTCCTCTCCGATGACGTACAAGGACCCAGTGGCATTTCCCTGACCCCTTTCTCGTGTTCCCCTTAAGCATAGGAACACTACTGTGGCTGTCAATCCCTTGCCTCCAAGGATGTTGGTGCCTTTAGCTGATGCTAGACTTTGTGAGGTCAACAGTGTGTTGGACATTGCACAGGGCATGCAAAGTCCTATTATGATTGCTTCGGCCCTAACTAGTGTGGAGAATCTTTTTTTAATAATACATTTTTATTATTATTTCAGCTCATACAAACTTAATAGGTACACCAGTTCCCTCCCTGCCTCCTCCTCCCTACGTACCCCCTGCTCCCCCTTCCCACCCCCTCCCTCCCCATCCCCCAGTGCCTCCCACCCCAATTCCCAGAGAGTCCTTTCTTGTGCATGCCTGATTTTCCTCTGGGCCCTCCTCTCCGATGATGTACAAGGACCCAGTGGCCTTTCCCTGAACCCTTTCCCGTGTTCCCCTTAGGTATAGGAACACTGCTGTGGCTGCCAATCCTTTGCCTCCAAGGATCTTGGTGCCTTTAGCTGATGCTAGACTTTGTGAGGTCAGCAGTGTGTTGGACAATGTGCAGGGCATGCAAAGTCCAATTATGATTGCTTCAGCCCTAACTAGTGTGGAGAATCTTGCAAATCATTGCTCCTCCCATCCTTTTGCTCTTACAATCTTACCACCCCTTCTTCCGCAAATGTCCCTGAGCTTCAGGATGGGGGGAGATTAGGCTGGCCTAGTTCTATGTGGTTGATATAGAGTCTCTGAAGTTCTGGATTGTGGTTTGTTGATTTTCTTTTGCAGTTTTGCTGCTCCTGCAATGCCCTTCACTCCATCCTGATGGGCACTGTATGTCACTCCCTGGTCAGAGACAAAAAGCTGTTAAACTGGAGTCTTGTTATAATAGCACATTCAAGGGTAGATGTAATAAAAGCAGGAAACCTTGGTGAGGGAGGGGCCAGTCACCCATTTGCAAAATGATCACCTTTCATCTGCCAGACTATATGCTCTCTCCTTCTGGTGAGATCATACCCCCTCAGTTGTACATGATCAGGAACGAACGTCTGTGAACTTAACCAGGTGTCACATTACTTACTTGCATTCCTTGGAGGCCTATTTTCTCTGCTGTAACATGGTCCCCTCTCTCCTTGTGTCTGATATGTGGCCCTCCAACCCCATCCCTCCTGTTCATAGTCCTTGCAATTACCGTATTACATAGGTTTACCTTTGAGTGTCTCAATGTGGGCTGGGTGAGTTTGGTACTAGGAGCCACCTATTAGGGAGTACATACGGCGCTTAACTTTCTGGGTTTGGGATACTTCACTTAATATAATTGTTTCTAATGACATCCATTTCCCAGCAAATTCCAGTAATTCATCATTTTTGATGGCTGAGTAGTACTCCATTGTATAGATGTACCACAGTTTCCTTATCCACTCGTCAACTGTTGGACATTTGGGTTGATTCCATGACTTTGCTATTGTAAACAGTGCTGCTATGAACATGGTCGTGCTTGTGCTATCGAGATGAACCTCTGCTGCATGGGGGATTATTCCCAAAAGTAGAATAGCAGGGTCATATGGCATTTCAATCTTTAATTTCTTTAAGAATCTCCAGACGGCTCGCCAGAGTGGCTGTATGAGCCTGCATTCCCACCAGCAATGTAGCAGAGTTCCCCTCTCTCCACATCCTCTCCAGCACTTGTTGTTGTTTGTATTGTGGATTTTTGCCATCCTGACCGGGGTGAGATGATATCTCAGGGAAGTTTTGATTTGCATTTCCCTGATGGCGAAGGAAGTGGAGCATTTTTTAAGATATTTGTTAGACATTTTAATTTCATCCCTGGTAAAACTTCTTTTAAGTTCCAGGGCCCATTTTTTAATTGGGCCATTGGTTTCCTTGGTGTTTAGTTTTCTAAGTTCTTTGCGCACTCTGGACAGTAGAGCTCTATCAGATGTGTGGTTAGTGAAGATTGTCTCCCATTCTGTGGGTTGCCTTTGAGCTCGTGTGACAATCTCTTTATCTGAACAGAAGCTCTTTAATTTCACAAGATCCCAACTGTTGAGAGTTGGTAGCAGTGACTGTGCCATTGGATGTCTGTTTAGGAAATGTTGGCCTAGCCCAATCAGCTCAAGGGAGTTCCCTATCCTTTCAACTATGGTTTTTAAAGTCTCTGGCCTTAAATCAAGGTCCTTGATCCATTTGGAATTAAGTCTTGTACATGGTGACAAGTATGGGTCCAGCTTTAATCTTCTGCATGTGGAGATCCAGTTTTGCCAGCACCATTTGTTGAAGATGCTGTTCTTTTTCCATTGGATTCTTTGGGCCCCTTTGTCAAAGATCAAGTGGCTGTATTTTTGTAGGCTTATATCTGGGTCTTCAACCCTTATCCATTGATCTGTGTTTCTAGTTTGGAGCCAGTACCAGGCTGTTTTTATAACTACGGATTTGTAGTATAGACTAAGGTTTGGTATGGTAATACCTCCAGCAGTGTTTTTGTTACTCAGGATTGTCTTTGCTATCCTGGGTCTTTTGTGCCTCCATATGAATTTTGAGATTATTTTGTCAACTTCTTTAAAGAATTGCTTTGGGATTTTAATTGGTATAGCATTGAATTTGTATATTGCCTTTGGTAGGATGGTCATTTTTACAATGTTGATTTTGCCAATCCAGGAACACAATCCAGAATAATTCTTGAAGTCACCCTTGGTCCTCTACAGGGACACACAGTGCCCTCTGACACATACATACATGCATATATATACACACATATACACACGCAAAATGAATGAATGAATAAATAAATTTTAAAAAAGTGCCCATGTAGGGTTAATTTAGATATTAGAAAAAATACTTATGCAGAGAAGCACACAGTGACTTGTAGGTAGTAGACATTTGATGAATGTTGATCACCTTGGGCAGGTCTTAGGCATCCACCCCAATCAGATTATAAATTTTTGAGGGAATATAAAGAGGAATTTCTGCTTCTGTGTAGACCATCTCTTAAGTTGCTAAGTCCCTTGGTATGGTCTGTGACAGGATGCTGTAGTTGAGATAGAACATCACCGAGACCATCAGGACCTACAGTTAAACTCACCCATTGTGGGATTTTCAGTTTAGGAGGATGAGTAGATTGTGTCAGATCAGTGTATCTAGCACAGAAAACAGTGTCTGCATGTGGAAATACAGAGACCCTCTCGGGGTCTGGGAATGTCACTCCCAGCAGATAGTTTTATAAAAGTGAACACATCTCTTCCCAACTTTCTTCTGGTGTGGTCCTGATCCTTTGCTGTGGAAGAGTATAGCATGGTGTGGAAGAAGGGTCCTTCTCTGGCTTTAGTGTCCGGGAATCACTAGCTTTGAATGCAGTTAGGCTCTTTGGTGGGGAAGCTGCCAGAGTGTCAGGAAAGTGAGAGGCGTGTTTGTTATTCTAACAATTGGATGGGGTTTTTACTGGGAACTTAAAAAAGAAGCCAAAGCTATGAAGACAGACAGATTACTCTTACCAAGAGTGGATGTTTCTGGTATAAGTTCGTTTCCCTACTGGAAGGCCTGTTTATTTGGATTTGGGGTCAAGTGTTAGAACTCCAGTATGATCTGAGACTGAACTTCCATTTGTTCATTCCATTAGCATGCTAAGCATCTATGGATAATATTGGTATGTAATTTTTTTGAAATGTCCTGCTTTGTTGTATTCTTACTAAGACACGATTTCTTTAAAAAAGAAATGTGTCTCACTTTCTCTGCATGTTGCTAATAAATTCGTGACTAAACAGCTTATAAGAGCAAGGGGTTTCATTTTGGCTTACAATAGTCTGGTTACATATTTTAGTCCAACTTGGCAGAAGAGCTAATGCCAACACTGAGGGTCAAAGGAACTGGCCATACCCTATCCACAGGACTGCTAGGAGAGCAGTAAACCTCACTTGAAAGGCAACATGTCTGCTAAAGTATGCTGAAGAATGCCAACTACTAAGTCAGCTCTACCCATATTATGCATCTTGCCCAGGTGACAATCCCACCCCCATGGGCATGGAATAAGATTATCTCCTGCAAGTTTGCTCAGGACTTACTAATTCTTTACAACTATGCCCAGAGCTTGAGCTTTCAATTGTCATGTTGACATCTGCATCTAACTGTGATAGTGTGTGCATAAAATATTCTGTGCAAAGTATAGAATATACTAAAATCATCAAACTCCAAAAAATCCCAGATAACCTCAGCCTATAATCTACTTTTTGTTTATTTTGAGACATTGTCTCCTTCTGTAGCTCGGGCTGGCCCAGAACTCACTATGTAGTCTATCTGGCCTCCAACCGATGAGGCCTCTTCTTCCTTAGTCTCATGAGTGCCGGGATCAAAGCCATGCACTGCCATGTTTGGCTTTGACTTTTGGAAATCACTGAAAATGTTAGAAAAATCAGCTGCCTGCAAAGCAAATCCTTTGGCTTGTGAGTGAAGTCTGAGTTGCCAGAACTAGCCAAGGCTTTATGTAATTCTGGCAGTACATTTGTGCTCACCTGAGGTTACTGCATCCAGCTGTACATAAATCCTGTGATTTTCAGGGCCCTGAAACCTGGGCCAGATCTTTAAAGTAATTTTCTTTTGTAATCTGTGCTGTAATTGCATTTTAAACTTCTAGCATCAAGATTGCTTGTGTCTATGTGGTGCGTTTCCTGCGCCTCATTATTCTTGGCATTTAAGCCAAAGCCTGGCACACATTCTTCTCAGTATATTTTAGTTCTGACTGTGAGTGTGCTATTCTTTTTTCCTAAAATCATTGTAGAGGGACTCCTTTGTGCCTTGGAGGTTCAGCATATGGCTGTCTTACCCTCTTTTCACTTTAAAGTTGTTAGTCCTACTTCTTACCCGGACTGTGTCAGCCCTGAAGAACTGTTTCATTGTAGTTGTCGTTGTTGCCATTTGCACATGGGGTCTGTGAGTGTGTGTATGTATGTTCACATTTGTGTGAGCACACATATGTGTTTGTGTGTGTGTATAGGCCTGAGGTTGCCATTGGGTGTTTTTCTCAATCAATCTTCACTTCAGTTACTGAGCAAGGTCTCTTACTTGAACCCAGAACTCATTGATTAGCTAATCTAGCTAGCCTCCTTGCTCTGGTGGGGAGTGGGGGGTGAGTGGGTCTCTGTTTCAAACTTTTGGAATTACAGATTGGATTCTGGGGAATCTAAACTCCAGTTTGCATTTGCATGGTAAGTGCCTTTATCCATTGAGACATCTGCCCAATCTTACCACTCTTCACTCTGTAGTGATGAGTGCACATTTGATTGCAACCAGCTGAGTCACTTGGAAAGATATGACATTGACTTGTCACAGGAGGTCTAGTTTACAAAACTCTCAAGAGATCATTGTTATCACATGACGTCATTACTGACCAGCCATCCTTATTCTCCAAAAATGTAAGTAAATAACAAGGACACTGTAGAGCCTGTCTTGGTGACTCATCTGTAATCCCAGAATTTGGGAGGTGGAAGCAGGAATGTCAGAAATCAAGCCCAACTTGGATTACATGAGACCCTGTTTCAAAAAAATATACATAAAGCAAAATGAAACAAGGCCCTATAGAAACATTTTATCAAGGATATACATGCTCTTTTATCCCTTTTTCCTTTTCCTTCATCTCCCCTTTCTCTTCTTTTTCTCTTCCTCTTCTTTTCCTTTTTCCCTTCCTCTTTTTCCTTTTATTCCCTTGTTCACCTTTTTTGAGATAAGTTCTCTGTACATAGTCCAGTATTGACCTTGAATTTATCATTTTTCTGCCTTGGTCTCCTGAGTTCTGGAATTATAGCATACCATGCCCTGTAGTCTCACTGTTTTAAAGAATGAATTTTATAAGTTAACATTTAAAATAATGGATTCAGTAATGGCATTTTCATATACACATATATTTTATAATACTGTGTTCTGATTCACCCCTACTTCTCTTACCTCCTTACCTTAGGATCTCTTCCTGTCCTCTGACAAGCCCCTTACTAATTTTATGACTTATACATAGTTACATATGCTTTTAAAACTAGGTTCCACATATGAGAGAAAATATGTTGCTTTTGCCTTTCTGAATCTGGACTACTTTTTAACTTAACGATCTCCAGTTCCAGCTATTTTCTGCAAATGTCATGATTTCATTTTTCTTTATATCTGAAAAATTCCAGTGTTTACATTTACCATATATAAACCGTTCATCTGTTGATGGACATCTGGACTGCTTCCATTTCCTAGTCACTGTGAATAGAGCAGTTGTAAACATAGATGTGAAGCCATCTGTGTGATATATTGACTTAGAGTCCTTTGGGTAAATATCCAGGAGTGATATAGCTGGATCATATAACAGTTCTACTTTTAGTTTTTTTTTCTGGAAACTGTAGACCCACTTCCATAGTGAGTTCACTAGTTATGTTTTTATTAACAATGAATAAGGGCTCTCCTTTATCCGTATCCTTGCTAGCATTTGTTTTTATGATGTAGCCATTCTGACTGAGGTGAGATGAAACCTCAAAGCAGTTTTAATTTGTGTTTTCTTGATAGTTAAGGATGTTCAATACCTTTTAAAGAATGTATTGGTCATTTGTATTGTCTTTTGGAAACTTTTTGGTTCACTAGCTCATTTATTGACCGGATGATTTTACCTTTATATCACCTAGACATTGATTCCTTGTTTGGTGTATAGTTGACAAAGGTTTCTTTTCTCATTCTGGTGACTGTTTCTTTTGTTCTTTTAATTTCATGTAATGCTGTTCATCAATTCTTGGGATTATTTCTTATTAGAGTCCTTTTCAGAAACTCCTTGCCTATTACTCTACCTTGGAGTGCTTTCCATGTTTTCCTCTTTCAGTTTCCAAAGTCTTCTGTTAAGGTCTTTGACCCAGTGTAGCGGTATGGATTTAGTTTCATTTTTCACATGTAGATGTCCAGTTTTCCCAGAACCATTCATTGAAGAGGTAGCTCATCTCCACCGTTGTATATTCTTAACACCTTGGTCAAAAATTAGGTGGCTGTAGGTAGATGGGATTATTTTTGAGCATTCTGTTCTGTTCTGTTCTGCTCTATTCTCTTCATTTAGATGTTTACTTTTGTGCCAGTATCATGTTTTTGATACTATGACTTTTTTATGGTTTAAGATCAGTTATGATATTTCCATCATTATTCTTTCTGGTTAAAATTCCTTTGGCTACTCTAGTTCTTTCTACTTCCATGTCAGGTTTAGGATTAATTCTTTTGAGGTGTGTAAAGAATGTTTTTGAAAGTTTTATGGGGATTGTGTTGAATTTGGACGTTACTTTTAATAGTATAGCCATTTTTTACAGTATTAGTTCTGCCAATCCATGGGCATGGAAAGGTCTTTCCATCATCTAATATCTTTTTCAGTGTTTTAAACTTTTTATTGGACAGGTCTTTTACCTCCTTGATTAGGCTTATTCCTAGGTATTTTATTTTTTATTTATTCATAGGTTTTTTTTTTGTTATTTATTCAATTGTGCGTGTGTGCGCGTGTGTGTATGCGTGCGCGTGTGTGTGTGTGTGTGTGTGTGTGTGTGTGTGTGTGTGTGTGTGTAGAACCACGGACGAATTCAGGAACCACCATGGACCGCCTCCATGTCCTCCTTGTTTACTCTGCCCTGGGATTCACAGGCTTCGCCCTACCAGGACCAGAAGCGCAGCTCCCTCCCCCCCGCCCCCCGCTTCCACCTGGCGTCTATACTGGGGTCTAGGATCCGAACTCATGACCTTCCACCTGTAAGGCAGAGGCTTAACCCTTGAGCCACCTCTCCAGCCTCTAGGTATTTTATTTTTAAAGGATACTGTGGATGAGATTTTTTTTTTCCTTTTTGACATGTTCATTATTGATATAGGCTATTAATTTTTTATGCTTATTTTGAATTCCATTACTTTACTAAATATATGTTAGGTCTGTAAGTTTGGCACAATCTTTAGAAATTTTTACATATGGAATAATGTCATCTCTAAATAGGAATACAACTTCTTCCTTTCTTTTTTGTGCCTGTGGCAGTTACTCTTTCTGCTATGAGATACCACTTAGAGATGAATAAGATGTACAAAATAATTTGATTCTTTTGCTTTTGATAAGTGTTGTTTTGTGGCCTAGAGCATGGTTTGTTTTGAAGGTTTCATGTTTTGAAGGCTGCTAAGGAGAGTAGATATATCTGTTGGATGGAATGTTCTGTAGGTATCTGTTAAGTTCATTTGATCTGTGGTATAGTTTAAAGTTTCTTTGTTGGCTCTTAGTTTGGTGGCCTAAATGTTGGCTCTTAGTTTGGTGGCCTATCTGTAAAGATGAGAGGTGAATACTGAAATTCCTCACTATTGGTAGTGTATCAGGACTGTGGTAGATAGCTACTAGAGTCAACATGGCAATCAAAAGCTGGAGCTCTGGGCACACTTGTAAAGAATTAGTAGTTGAATTAATTCCTAAACAAGCCTGCAGGAGATTGTCTAATTGTTGGAAAATGCCCAGTGCATAGTAGGTGGGACTAGTTCCTGTGCATGTGTTTAACATGGAAGGATCTGTTTAAGGGATTTGGAATTCTTTGGTATATTTGGACAGACATATTGTTGGGAAGGGAAGTTTGTTCTTCTCTCAGCAGTCCTGTGAATATGGTGTGGTCAATTCCCTTGGCCCATAGTGTTGGCATAGACTCTCCTGCCAAGCTAGAGTAAGAACTGTGACTAGAAAATTGCAAGCCAAAATAAAATCCCCTATCCTCCCTTTAGCCATTTTGTCATGAATTTATTAGTAACGCACTGACTAACTGTGACAAGGACATATCTTACTTTTTTTTGGCTATTACTTTTTGTTTTATGAAACTGGGCACCTCAAGATTTGGTGCATCCAGAGTGAAGGGGAGTGTCCCTATCAGTGGGGCAGCTTGAGGAGGGGCCACTTGGGACGACACAGAACCCTGAACCCCCACAAGAGTAAACAAACCAGAGGGAATCCTGGGGTCCATAGAAATGGCCAGGCAGGGAATAGGATGGATGAAGGAAGGGTAGAGGGGATGAGAGGAGGCGGGGGGGGGGGGCAGGTTAAGCTTCAGGCATTTACATTCAAGTTATAAGTATGCATTATTTGCTAATTCCTTTCATTTTGTTGTTCTCGGTGTGTGGAATGTTGTTTGTTCTTTACTTTTTCCCCTGTTATTATCAGAAATTTAAGGGTTTACCATATTGGACATGATGCGTTCCTTACTAGCTCTTTGTCCATCTTTTCTTTTCATGAAATTTATTCTTTTCTGTGTTCTTACAGTTGAGACTGTTATTTCTTTCTGTGCATAATATTCCTTTACATATCTTCTAAAGTGGTGTCTCGGTTGTCATTGAACTGCCTTAGTTTGTATTTATCTTGAAATATCTTTATTTTTCGAACAAATTGAAATGATTGCTTTAGTGAATACAGAAATTTTGATTAGTTATTGCTTACTCTAGGGCTTATGCCTTCCTGGCTTTGAGAGTTGTTGATAAGTGAATGATTTGATGTTATTCTGATGTGTTTGCCTTTTCAGATGCAAGTTGATATTTTTCCTTTATGCTTTTATTTTTAAAATTTTAAATGCTTTATTTTTATTATTATTTTTGCATGCATG
Source organism: Typhlomys cinereus (assembly GCA_023101885.1). Taxonomy (NCBI): domain Eukaryota; kingdom Metazoa; phylum Chordata; class Mammalia; order Rodentia; family Platacanthomyidae; genus Typhlomys; species Typhlomys cinereus. The sequence continues at coordinate 369,060 of JALPQD010000852.1, read as the reverse complement.
CATGTGTGTGTGTGTGTGTCTGTGTGAATCAGAAGGCACTGTTTGTGCCTGTAGAGGCCCAAGGGTGACTTTGGGAATCATTGTGGATTGTTCTACCTCCCCTTTGTTTTGCTTTGGAGTTTTCTAGCCTGTGTTTTCCAGGGCCTGAAGTGCAGGCTGCCACCAATTCTGCCTGTGTTTTTATGTGGGATCTGTTATCCAAACTCAGGACCTTCTTCTTGCAAGGCAGAAGCTTAACCTCTGAGACATCTTTCCAGTACTCCTATATGCTTTTAATATTGTTTTGTTATTTTGTATTTTTGACATCTCGATCATGTATATGATGAAGGATTTCTTCTATGGTCATGACTATTTGAAGCTTTAAATGTCTATTATATTTCTATGTTCATTTTTTTCTTTAAATTAATATAATTTCAATTCTCTATCCTTTTAGTTTTTAATCTCAGCTCCTTCTATCTCACGATTCTTAATTTTGATCTCCTGATTGCATTCCATAGTTCTTGGACATTTTTAACCATGCCTAATAGAGTCATACAATTCACTATCAAAAGGTGCAAAACATCATATGTAGGTTTTTTTTTTCATGTCACAAGGAGCTAAAAATACAATTGGTATAATTATTCTGTGAGCCAGGCTTATTGCAATTCAAAATGGGATGGATGCTGTGGGAAGGGAAGAGATTTAAAAATGCAGGACTTGTCCTCAACAAACTTCTACTTTTCTAGGGGACCATAACAAGTATACTGAAAAACACAATGTGAGGTATAAGTGGTAAGTGCCAGAAGGAGAGATTGAAACAATAAATTTATATTCCACTCATGGAATTGTTTTTTATAGAATGTTTTTGGAACCTGACAAAGCCTTATATTCTTTTATCCTGACTTCTTCATTGCAGTAGATGACACCTGAAATGGAAGGGTGTCAGATGTTTTCTCTGTAGTCACCCAGCTAGACAGTACTATGGTTGACAAAGATAGCTTTTGGAATAAATAAGATGTTGCCTTGTTCTCTGTTGGCAATTTAGAGGGAGAGCCCTATGCTTGTGAGTTAAATCTGGGCTTAGTGAGTGTTAACACTTGAAACTTTATTCAGTTGGACATTTTTTTTTTCTGAAATTGCATCTAACAGCAGATGGAATGGGAGACACTAGTGTATTTCTGTGTTTCTTGCCGATGAGATATTTTACTGTGCTTCTTACTCTTTATAACTTTTCTAAATTTTGAGATAGATACTATATTCATGTAATTCAAATTTATAAAATATAAATTGATATATAGTAAGTTGTTTTTTCCTCTGTGCCCTAGCCTCTTCTCAGGTTTTTTTTTTTTTTTTTCTCTAGAGGCAACCCACAGTCAATTTTGTTAGTTCAACTTCAGAGATAAGCTTTAGGCAGATGCCCCAACTGCCATGCACCTTATGTTTTTCTTCTTCCCAGTTTATTCTGATGATTTCCCTATACTAGCCTGTACTCCTATTGCTGTGAGATACCACTCAAAGTCAAACAACTTAATGAAGAAAGGGGAGATTTATTCAGCTTACAGTTCCAGAAGGGAGAAACAGTCTTTCATAGTGGAAAAGGCATGGCTGGCTGGCAGAAGCTGGAGGTGGTCTAAGTCAAGTCTTTCATAGAGACAAAGAGCTGCTGCATGCAAGCTCTAGAATAGACTCACATACTCAAGCAGGGCAGGGCTAACCAAACTCAAGCTCCACCCTTTGTGATTGCCTTCTTCTAGCAAGGCTCCACTTACTAAAGGTGCCTTCCCAAACACATGAGCCTGTGGGGGACACATAACCATGACTCACTACTTTAAAAACTTCGTCATTCCGGGCTGGAGAGGTGGCTCAGGGGTTAAGCCTCCGCCTTGCAAGCGGAAGGTCCTGAGTTCGGATCCCAGATCCCACGTATAGACGCCAGGTGGAAGCGGGGGTGGCCTGCGCTTCTTGTCCTGGTAGGGCGGAGCCTGTGAACCCCGGGGCAGAAGGAGGTGGAGGCGTCCATGGTGGTTCACGAATTCGTCCGTGGTTCTACACATACACAGACACACACACACACACACACACAGACACACGCGCGCGTGCACATGCGCACAGTTGAATAAGTAATAATAATAATAAAAAAACATATTTCTTAAAAAAAAAACAAAACTTCGTCATTCCTTGTTAGTGGATAATTTTGTAGCAAGCAGTAAAAGCCAGTCTGGGTCAAGGCACAGAAGATTAGGGTTTTAGGTAATTCAGGGAATCATTTGGAGAAGTAGAGGAACAGGCTGGCATCTAATTTGTTGAAGCATAAGCCCCGACCACACATTCTCTTTGTGCCCTGGAAGCCGTGAATACTCCTGTCTCCACTGCCTTGCTTACAACAGGCATCTGATGGATGATAAGTGTTTATTTCTCCATGCATGCACCCAAAAGGCAACTTTGCAGCTACAACTACAAAGTGGGACTTATAATAATATTAGATGTGAATTTTCTTCAGGTAGAGGAAGAGTTTTCAGAAAATCATTGGCAGACATAGATAAGACAGATATCTGCTAGAACTGCCAAGAATTCCATTGTGAGGATCAATCATAATTGATTAAACTATTATTTTAGATGGTGGACCTCTGCGTGTTTCCTAATCTATATCCTAAATCTTACTGTATTGAATGATCATCTACATATGCCATTTTGCTTATATGGTGTGGATTATAAATTTATAGAGGCCTTGTTTCTAGGTTAAAATTTTATGGGCAATGTCAAATGTATCTTTTCATTAGACACCTCCCTCTGTCTTTTACTATTATACAAGGTTTAAGTAGGGATGGAGGAGGGGAGAAGTGGGGGGAGGGCTAACAAGAAATGAAGGATGTATGAAAAAGCATATGGAAATCTATTTTGTAAACCAATTAAAATATTTATTTTATTTGAAAGAAGTGGGGGAGAGAGAGAGGAGAGAGGATATTTACACATTTATGTTATGGTACACTGGTAGAGATCTGAAGGCAACTTTCAGAAATCATAAAAATGTAATCATAAAAAAGAACAAAAATTTATTGCTAGGATTCCCTGTCCAAAATTGCACCCAGGCACTGCGTCTCTGCATTTCTTCAGCAAGGTGGTAGTATATGAATAGGCATATACTACCATATGCTATATCAGGGAATAAGATATGGGAGTTCACGTTTTCTTGAGCTTTTCATTTCATTCTGGACCAAATGGTTTCCGTTGACATTAGAAAGTAAATATGAATGGGGAAAAAGCCAACTTACAGTTTGCCTGCCTCTTTGATTGTTTCCTAAGAGGTTGATGCATAGCCCATAAGTGTGTTCTTCAAATTTTCTTCTGGATTGCTATCACTGAGTTTACCCCTTGGGGGCTGAAATCCCTGCTGTATGCAGGGGATCTGGAGGTAGGTAGATATTCTGCTGTATGCAGGGGATCTGGAGGTAGGTAGGTAGGTATTCTGGACTTTGACGTTCAGGACTGGGATGAAAGATGGTAAAAGCTTTGATTTGAGCCAGTACCCACCTAATTGAAGAGGGAAGTTAATATTATATAATAAACATGTGGGCCCCGCCCCCGCTCCGCCGGTCGGGACGCCTGCGCGAGATCCAGCCGGGCCTCAACGCGCGCTCTAGGACCCCCAGGTCAGCCCACGGGGACCCGGCTCCGACTCCCACCATCCAGCCGGAGCCGCGCGGGGGCCCGAGGGACGAGGAGCACCTCCCCCTGCGCCCGGGCCCCGCCCCAGCTGCCCTCGGGTTAAATAGCTCCACGCCGACGCGCCCATCCTCCCTTTTCGCCCCACCCCGCTCCGCCGGTCAGGACACGCGCGTGGTCCACCCGGGCCTCACCCCGCGCCCTAGGTAAGTCCCCGTTCAGGCCCTGCCCACCAGTACCCCAGGCCAAATAATTCAGTTTAGTGAAATTGAGAGATCTTAAGAGTTTAAATGACAATGCCAAAGTCAAAGTGCAAATCCATGAGAAGCAACACTCAAGTAAACAAATTTCCCACTGAAGAAATTAATCCCATAATGTTAGACTCCAACAAGAACAAACCCGCGGAAAAAGGCCAAGAAAGCCCCACCCAGGATAAAGACTTTCAAAATATGATCATTACCATGTTCAATACTATGAAAGAGGAAATCCGGGAGGAATTACATAATCGAATCAATCGCTTTGAAGAGCAACACAACAGACATCTGGAGGAGTTGAGAAAAACAGTGCAAGAAACAAAAAGTGGCATAGAACAGTTAAAACAAACTCAAGCAGAGTTTAAAACTGAGCTAAAAGACAAGTTATCTTCAACCCAGAACGCCACAGAGAGTCTTATCAACAGAACTAATGAAGCAGAAAACAGAATTTCAGACCTTGAAGATAAAGTGGGAGTACTAACCAGCTCAATGGAAGAGGTTGTTAAAGCCAAAAAGATACTTGAGAGAAATATCCAAGAGATATGGGACACCCTGAAGAAGCCTAACATGCGTATTCATGGAATACCGGAGCAAGAATCTCAAAATACCACCCCTGAGGAAATTTTTCAAACGATCATCAAGGAAAACTTTCCTCATCTAAAAAAAGAGAGGCCCATTCATATACAAGAGGCATTCTGCACCCCAAACAGATACGACCAAAATAGAAGCACACCGCGGCAAATAATAGTTAAAACACTCCACATTCAAGATAAAGAACTGGTGATGAGAGCTTCAAGGGAGAAAAAACAAGTCACTTTTAAAGGCAAACCTATTAAAATAACTAATGACTTCTCAGTCGAAACAGTAAAAGCAAGAAGAGCTTGGAGAGACATACTTCAAGTATTGAATGAGCAAAAATGTCAACCCAGGCTGATTTACCCTGCAAAACTATCAGTCATGATCGAGGGAGAAAGAAAAATTTTCCAGCACAAAGACAACTTTAAGGGATACATGGCCACCAAACCAGGCCTTCAAAAACTGCTAGAAATGATACTCAAGCGTGAAGAAAAAAACAGGCATATCCAGGAGAACAGAAGGCAAATATAACACCATTAAAAGCGAAGCAATATACTTATAAAAGCTACTAAACATAATAAATGTCTGGAATTAACAATAGTTTCTCCATTATAACACTAAATGTTAATGGACTTAATTCACCGATCAAGAGACACAGATTACAAACTTGGATTAAAAATCACAATCCATCAATCTGTTGCCTGCAGGAAACCCATCTCACCACAAAAGATAGGCACGCTCTAAAAATAAAAGGCTGGTCAACAATTCTACAAGCAAATGGAAGCAGAAAACAGGCAGGGGTAGCAATTATGCTATCAGACAAAGTGGATTTCAAACCAAAAAAAAATATAAGAGACACGGATGGATACTACATTTTAGTCAGAGGTACAATTCACCAGGAAGATTTCACAATACTGAACATATATGCACCCAATACGGGCCCCCCCCACATTCATTAAGAAAACCCTACAGCGTCTAAAGCAAGAAATCGACCCCCAAACGATAATTCTTGGGGACTTCAACACCGCCCTCTCTACATGGGATAGATCAACAGGTCAAAAGCTTAACAGAGACACTTTGGAACTTAATCAAACCCTGAAAGAAATGGACCTCACAGATCTCTATCGAACTTTTCACCCACGCACCAAAGAATACACATTTTTCTCAGCAGCACATGGAACTTTCTCCAAAATAGATCACATATTGGGCCACAAAATGAATCTACACATATACAAGAAAGTTGAAATTCTAACCTGTGCCCTATCAGACCACCACGGCCTAAAGCTAGACATCCACAACACATCAAACAAGAGAAAATGCACTAACTCCTGGAAACTTAACACTATGATGCTGAATGAGAACTGGATTCAGGAAGAAATTAAAAAGGAAATTCAAGATTTCCTGAAAGTGAATGATAACGAAAATACAACTTACCAAAATCTCTGGGACACAATGAAAGCTGTTCTAAGAGGTAAGTTCATAGCTCTTAATGCCCACGTCAAAAAAATGGAAACATCAGAAATAAACAACTTAACAATGCAGCTTAAAGCTTTAGAGAAACTAGAGCAATCTGATCCTAAAAGCAGTAGAAGAGAAGAGATTAGCAAAATAAGGGGAGAAATATCTGAAATCGAGACTAAGAAAACGATAGAAAAAATCAACCAATCAAAAAGCTGGTTCTTTGAAAAAATCAACAAGATTGATACACCCCTAGCTAAACTAACCAAAAGCAAGAGAGAGAGAACCCAAATTAACAAAATTAGAAATGAACATGGAGTTATCACTACGGATACCCAAGAAATCCAGAGAATTATAACATCATATTTCAAAAACTTATACTCTGTGAAGTTTGACAACACAAAAGAGATGGATGAATTTCTAAGTAAACACAACTTACCTAAATTGAATCAGGAAGTTGTGAATTATTTAAATAGTCCTATAACATATAAGGAAATTGAGGAAGTAATCTCGAATCTTCCCACCAAAAAATGTCCTGGACCAGATGGATTCAGCACAGAGTTCTACAAGACATTTAAGGAGTTAATAACACCAATACTCCTTAAACTGTTCCATCAAATAGCAAAGGAAGGAACACTACCAAATTCCTTCTATGAAGCTAATATCGTTTTAATCCCAAAACCTAATAAAGATTCACTTAAAAAAGAAAACTATAGGCCGATCTCCCTGATGAACACAGATGCAAAGATTCTCAACAAAGTCTTAGCAAATCGGATTCAAAAACATATTAAAAAGATCATTCATGGGGACCAAGTAGGCTTCATCCCCGGCACACAAGGTTGGTTCAACATACGCAAATCAATAAATGTAATTCATCATGTAAACCAGTCCAAAGTCCAAGACCACATGATACTCTCGATAGATGCAGAAAAAGCTTTTGACAAGATCCAACAGCCTTTTATGATCAAAACGCTAGAGACAGTAGGAATGGAAGGAACCTTTATCAATATAATAAAAGCTGTATACAACAAGCCCACAGCAAGGATTATGCTCAATGGGGAACAATTGGAAGCATTCCCACTTCGATCAGGAACAAGACAAGGCTGTCCACTCTCACCACTTCTATTCAATATTGTACTTGAAGTCTTAGCCGAAGCCATAAGACAAGAAAGGGACATAAGAGGGATTCAAATTGGCAAGGAAGAAGTCAAGCTATCTCTATTTGCAGATGACATGATCTTATACCTGAGTGATCCCAAAAACTCCACCAGGAAGCTCCTGGAACTAATTGAGAAGTTCAGCAGGGTGGCAGGATACAAAATAAATGTGCAAAAATCAGAGGCCTTCCTATATGCCCAGAATGAAAGAAGTGAAAAAGCCTTGAGAGAAACCATGCCATTTACTATAACCCCTAAAAAATGAAATACCTTGGTATAAACCTAACTAAGGAGGTAAAAGACCTTTACAATGAAAACTTTAAAACCCTAAAGAAAGAAATTGCAGAAGACACCAGAAGGTGGAAAGACCTCCCTTGTTCCTGGATTGGCAGAATCAACATTGTAAAAATGACCATCCTACCAAAGGCAATATACAGATTCAATGCTATACCAATCAAAATCCCAAAGCAATTCTTCAAAGAAGTTGACCAAACAATCTCAAAGTTCATTTGGAGGCACAAAAGACCCAGGATAGCCAAAACAATCCTGAGTAACAAAAACACAGCTGGAGGTATTACCATACCAAACCTAAGTCTATACTACAAATCCATAGTTATAAAGACAGCCTGGTACTGGCTCCAAAATAGACACACAGATCAATGGATAAGGATTGAAGACCCAGATATAAGCCCACAAAGTTACAGCCATTTGGCCTTTGACAAAGGGGCCCAAAGAATCCAATGGAAAAAGAACAGCATCTTCAACAAATGGTGCTGGCAAAACTGGATCTCCACATGCAGAAGATTAAAGCTGGACCCGTACTTGTCACCATGTACAAGACTTAATTCCAAATGGATCAAGGACCTTGATATCAGGCCAGAGACTTTAAAAACCATAGTTGAAAAGATAGGGAACTCCCTCGAGCTGATTGGGCTAGGCCAACAGTTCCTAAACAGACATCCAATGGCACAGTCACTGCTACCAACTCTCAACAGTTGGGATCTTGTGAAATTAAAGAGCTTCTGTTCAGATAAAGAGATTGTAACACGAGCTCAAAGGCAACCCACAGAATGGGAGAAAATCTTCACTAACCACATATCTGACAGAGCTCTACTGTCCAGAGTGCACAAAGAACTTAGAAAATTAAACTCCAAGGAAAACACTGGCCCAATTAAAAAATGGGCCCTGGAACTTCAAAGAAACTTTACCAGGGATGAAATTAAAATGTCTAACAATTATCTTAAAAAATGCTCCACTTCCTTCGCCATCAGGGAAATGCAAATCAAAACTTCCCTGAGATATCATCTCACCCCGGTCAGGATGGCAAAAATCCACAATACAAACAACGACAAATGCTGGAGAGGATGTGGAGAGAGGGGAACTCTCCTACATTGTTGGTGGGAATGCAGGCTCATACAGCCACTCTGGCGAGCCGTCTGGAGATTCTTAAAGAAATTAAAGATTGAAATGCCATATGACCCTGCTATCCCACTTTTGGGAATAACCCCCCAAGCAGCAAAGGTTCGCCTCGATAGCACAAGCTCGACCATGTTCATAGCAGCACTGTTTACAATAGCAAAGTCATGGAATCAACCTAAATGTCCAACAGTTGACGAGTGGATAAGGAAACTGTGGTACATCTATACAATGGAGTACTACTCAGCCATCAAAAACGATGAATTACTGGAATTTGCTGGGAAATGGATGTCATTAGAAAGAATTATATTAAGTGAAGTATCCCAAACCCAGAAAATTAAGCGCCGTATGTACTCCCTAATAGGTGGCTCCTAGTACCAAACTCACCCAGCCCACATTGGGACACTCAAAAGTAAACCTATGTAACACAGTAATTGCAAGGATTATGAACAAGAGAGATGGGTTAGGAGGGCCACACCAGAAACAAAGAGAGAGGAGACCATGTTACAGCAGAGAAAATAGGCCTCCATGAAGGTCTGCAAGTAAGTAATGAGAAACCTGGTTAAGTTCACAGACGTTCTTTCCTGATCTCACCAGAAGGGGAGGGCATATAGTCTAGCAGATAAAAAGTAATCATTTTGCAAATGGGTGATGGACCCCTCTCTCAGTGAGGTTTCCTACTCTTATTACATCTACCCTTGAATGTGCTATTACAACAAGACTCCAGTTTTAACAGCTTTTTGTCTCTGGCCAGGGGGTGACATACAGTGCCCAGCAGAATGGAGTGAAGGGAATTGCAGGAGCAGCAAAACTGCAAAAGAAAATCAACAAACCACAATCCAGAACTTCAGAGACTCTATATCAATCACATAGAACTAGGACAGCCTAATCTCTCCCCATCCTGGAGCTCAGGGACATTTGCGGAAGAGGGGGGCGGTAAGATTGTAAGAGCAAAAGGATGGGAGGAGCAACGATTTGCAAGATTCTCAACAATAGTTGGGGCCAAAGCAATCATAATGGAACTTTGCATGCCCTGCGCAATGTCCAGCGCACTGTTGCCCTCATAAAGTCTAGCATCTGATAAGGGCACCGAGACCCCTGGAGGCAAGGGATTGACAGCCATAGTAGTGATCTTATGCTTAAGGGGAACAAGAGAAAGGGCTTATGGAAATGCCACTGGGTCCTTATATGTCATCGGAGAGGAGGACACAGTGGAGAGTTAGGCACACACAATAAAGGACTATCTGGGAATTGGGAGGGAGGCACTGGGGGAAGGGGAGGGGGAAGAGGGGGGAGGGAGGGAACTGGTAAAAAAATTTTAAAATGTATAATTAAATTTTTAATAAAAAAAAAAAGAAAAAAAAATAAACATGTGGACAGAGAGGTCATAGGCTCTAGGAGAGAACTACTATTGTTTTCTAAGTGGACATGGTTTTCTAAGTGGACAGACTATGTTCTAAATACTTCACAACCCAAGGATTAATGCAGTTGTTAGCCCTCTTCCAAAAAGCCTTTCTTTCCAATGGTGGTTAGTACAGAGAATCACAAGTGATTGGAGTGTAGGGAATAAATGACTGTGGAGTAATAAACCCTAAACAGAACATCAAACCTACCCCCCCCCAAGCCTCAGGGAACCTAGTAGAAAAGTGATGGAAAGAATGTATGAGTCAAAGGTGTGGAGGAGTACTGTCAAATAGTGTCTTGCAGACATGATAAGGCTACTAAATCCATGAACTTACTGCATTCATGGCTTTGTGGTCACATGTAACAGACTTATACAATATTAGGCCCATCAATCTTAGATCATGGATGGGGGATGAGTTCATGTGGCCCCATCCTTTTTTGAGTGAATGTTGATGGTTAATGCCGTTTGGGGACCCACTCGCTCCAGTGGTGTTTCCACTGATATATTGCCTATGTTTTTGTGGGTACCTGGGCACAAGTTAATACAGGTGACCCATATTAAACTCGGCAGGTCACACAACTACACAAAAAGTCACGAAAGTAGGAAGGAGAAGAGCTTCAGTGTGGGAAGAAGGTGGGTGAGGTTGGTTAGTATGGGAAGAACAATAACAAAAATTCATTGTACAAAACTGTCAAAAGAAATAAAATCTATTATATTCTGGTGGGAGTTCTTTTGGTTACATGGTATGAGATGGCTAAAGCTAATTTGGCAGATAATTTACAAAGTAATTATAGAATGAGAGCAAGAACTATTCCATTGCTACAGGCTATGAAAACTAATTCAGCATTCATTGTGCTGAACCAGCTTCCTTGATCTTGTCCACCTGTCCAGAATGATCTTACCCACAATGGGCTGAGTCTTTCCATGTTGGATATTTTCCTTTAGACTTGCTCAAGGCTTTTCCTCAACCAGTAGTTCTTCCATAGCTTAGCCTTCATTTGTCAAGTTGACACTTGTATCTAACTATCACATTAGGCATGTATGCTGCCACTGAGCTATAGCCCCACTTTTTGCCCGATAACTTTATAAAATAGTTCACATTCCATTTTGGTAAACTAGGATAATCTACCAATAGTGGCAATGACTCATCTGTTCTCTGTTCACCCCACTTACTTTTCAGATTTTTGTACATTAGAATCTTCCCCCTGAAAAAGTCATTCTCCTTTGTAATAAGTGTAGCAGCCATCATTTGTCATCTTTATTTTTATCTTCAAAAAAGGAGGAATAATTGGTTCTGAAACATTGTGAGTAGGTAGAACTTAATGATCTGAATTAAAAACCTCCCTATAAACTGGAGAAAAAAGAAACCAACTAATATGTACACATGAGTTCTCAAGGGACTTCTCAGTTAGTTATACAGTGAAATCATTGAGGTTCCATCATATCGAGTTTGTCTCATTTTTCATATTATGAAATGAGGTTTTCAACTTTGTTTTCCTTGTGTGTTTGCAGATCACAGAACTGTGTGGTGCGAAACGGGTTGGTTATTTTGGTCCAACCCAGTTCTACATTGCCCTGAAATTGATTGCAGCGGCACAGTCTGGACTCCCTGTGCGGATAGAGAGTATCAAATGTGGTGAGTAGTCTGTATTTATCTGTTTTACTGTTCATGACAGGTTTCTTATTTTGTGAACTCTCATCAGTGTATCTAAGACCTGTTCTCTAAGCATTCATGGGTTTCTCCTAGCAAACAAATTGACAGAATCCACCAGTAACTTAGTTTCTTTCTTCCTTTCTTTTTCAAATGGGGGAAACATTCACAGAGTGACCTTGGATTAGTTCCTTTTCACTGATGCTTTAAAAAGATTTGGTTCTTTAGTGGGATGAGATTGGGACAGGAGTTCTCCAACCTGTGAGAAAATAATGTAATATTCAGTTTAATTTTCCACTTGAAGTACCAGTAATGTGATTTAAGGCTCTGGTAGGTGTTAGGATGGAGTAACAGGAGAGTTAAATGGAACTGCCCTTTTTTTCCCCTCTCCTATTCCTGCCAGGAATGGCACATCTACTTACTCTTTTAACTCCCAGTTCCTAAAGCAGGCATGGTTCTCATGATTTGGGCGCTACCAAGATTTTTGCAAAAATGAATTTATCTTCCCAGAGTTTTGTTTTTTCTTTGTCTTTTTTTTTTTGATGCTGGAAAAGAAACGTAGGTCCTGTGCATGCTAGATAAGACTCTACCACTGAATTATATCCTAGACTTTTCTCAGAGTTCTGATTGAACATTTTCTTATCCTGCTAGCACTATCCCTAGCCTGCTGTGTGCTTTAGCATATTTCATAACTTGAACAAAGAGCAAATCTCCTAAGTAAAAGCATTGTTTGTATTCTTCAGTAAGATTGTTGAAAATCTGTATGAAGAAGTTGATTATTTAAGGAATGTGCTAAAATTCTTTGATAATTTAATGAAAAAAATACTTCACATGTTCACATAACTACAGAACTCCCCCCCCCCACACACACCTTATTTTACTTGGCTATTGATGTCTGTCCTATGAAGGTTCTGGTGGCCATCTGAGTGGGTTCTGGATTTATGGTTAGTCCATACAGAACCTGTGGAAAAATCCAAATGTATGCCAAGATTTTCAGAGACAAAGCCCCTGGGGAATTGTAGTTGCCATGCTAATTCCCATCCAGGACTTAGAGTGTGCCAGGCATCGCTGTCTCCATTACCCCTGCCTCTCACTAAAGATGGCATGACACATACCACCTCCATGTCCGTATCTGTTAGATGGAGTTGTGCACCCTATGCTGCAGTGGATCAGGGTATTCTCCAGGGTGTCTGCTTTCCATGTGGTTGCTCTGTGACTGTTGATACCTACCTTACTTTATAGCACCTCTAACCCAACACCTGTCTCCACAGGTTGCTACAACCGGGGAAGCCTTTGCACTCTAGTCATTAAATGCTTTGGCCGGTGTGGCTCACATTATTGCCAGTTTACAGTGCACTGGCCCGATCTTGTCTCGTGGCTGGACCTGCTTCACTGCAGAGCCGAATGGGGAAACCCAACTCTCCTATGTGCCCTCAAGAAAAGGAGACCTGATGGTGGCTGAATTTGCAAGTCTCTGCTGGCTGTGGTGCTTTTGTTGTGCCTGTTTTGCAGATGGGGACATTGAAGTTCAGGGAGGTTGAGTACCGTCACAAAAGACCCAGAGTCAGTAAAGTCTGGAGCCAGGAGCCCTGCACATGTTTCCTTTTGTCTCTGTGGTTTTTGTTACCTTGGGGAGGGTGGGGTATCAGACATGGAGCCTCACGTATGATAGGCAATCACTGGACCACTGAGCCACACCTCTGCCCCTTATATTTAAAAAAATACCATCTTTTGTGTTTGCATTTGTGTGTGTATAAGAGAGAGAGAATGTATGTGTATGCAGGCTCATGTGTGCATGTATGTACACATACATGCTTGTGCACAACAAGTTGCATTCGTGGAGGTCAGACTTGAACTCTGAATCCTCCTTCCTTTGCTTCCCCAGTACCATCCTTCTCGGTTCCTATGCTCTTTACTGTTAAACAGAAAAGCCTCTTCTCAGATACCTCTTTTTTTTTTTTTTTCTTTTTTTTGCGCCCCGGCCCCCAGATACCTCTTCTTTGGGATAAAGAGCTGACTAAAATCTGTAGTCAAGGGATGATTTCCAAATGTTACAAAAATTGGACCCCAAGTCATCCCATGATGTTACAAATTTGATTCTTTGAAATATATTTCCTGATGGAATGTTGTTTCATCAGATGACATGATGTTTGTTGCTAAACGACATGGCTTTCATGGTTGAGTTACAGCATATTGAATTTGGATTGGTTGTGGACATCGATAGTTTTCACTCTCTTGTAAAAGGTCATTAACCTTTACTGTAGTGTTTTCTAATATAGCTTCTGGAAAAGTTAGAGCCACTTTGCTTGTATATAAGAAAAACTTCCGATCTGGAGAGATGGCAACTGGGTTAAGACTCTGTCTCGAAAGCAGAAGGTCCTGAGTTTGGATCCCAGTTCCCAGGCAGAAACAGGGGTAGCCTGGTGTGTAGACCCTGGGAAATCCTAGAGCAGAGCAAAAAGGAGGTAGAAACAATCCAAGATGATTCCTGAAGTTGACCTTGGTCCTCCACAGGGACATAGTGCCTTCTGATATACACATACATGCAAAATAAATAAATAAATAACTTCCGTCACCTTTGTTGCATCTTTTAAGTTAGAATTAACTCTTTTACCTGATTTGTATCCAGATCTGCAGTTTAATTTCCCAGGGGCTGATGAAGAATTGTTGAAGTTACCATTTTTGTCAAAGATTAATGCTTTCTTACAAATAGAAAGGCTTTCTTATTTGTATTTTACAAACACTGATGCTGTCTTTTACTTGTGGGAGTTTAAGTATACGGAAGATCGATTCTGCATTATCTTCCTTCATTTAAAGATTTATTAAGAGTTATTTGCAGTCAGCCTGTGTTGAGTAAGAATGAGGATAGCATTGGGCCACACTTTGACCTACCATTTAGATTTTCCTGCTTTGTGGCTTGCACTTCATCAGCTTAATATTTAATCACACACACACACACACACACACACACACACACACACACACACACACACACTTTGAAGTCTAAAGAGAAAGCTGTGTGCTCTTGTTACCCACAAGGAGTCATACTGTAGGAGGTAAGGATGGATGCCTTTATTTTACGGATGACATGTGCCCATGTATATGTGTATATTTATCTCTGTCCTTTAGTGTTTCTTACTGTGGTCAATGCCACAACCATGTCCAGATGCTCAGGTTAGAAAACCAGAAGTCGTCCTGGGTCTCTTGTCCTTGTTCCTGTCTCCTATCAGAAGCCCTGGCAGTGTGGCTCTGAGCCCATGGCTTGTTTCCTTTGTCTCTTTCTCCTACTACATGAAGCCACATTCTGCCACTTAGCTGGGTAACACAATGACTTTGTTTTTGATTCTCTGGCCTTCTCTCTCCTGCATTCTTATCTCATTTCCTTCTTGAGAAAGAGTGATCTTTTTAAAATAGACATTACAGTCTGTCATCTTCTTCCTTGAAATTCTCCCTGTGGCTTTCTTGTTGTGTGTGGTGTAGAATTCACAGGCTCTGCACGGATCTGTAAACCCCTGCATAATCTAGTTGCTCTTTACTTTTCTAGCCTTATTCCAGACTCCTTCCCCTGCTTTTGTTTGGCCCCTTAGTGTCATAGCCCTCTGGCTGACTTTTTCTGGATGGCTTCTTTCCTGCCAAAGGGCCCTCAGGTTCCAAGGGTTTGACTTTTCCTCTTCTTTGCTTCTCATAGCTGGCTCCTTGTCATTCTTCAGGATTGTACGTACAAAACTGATTAATGGAGCAGGCTAGGTAGCTCAGTGGGTAAGGCGTCCTATTGCAAACTTGGTGATCTGAGCTCAATTTTGGGAGGCCCACATTATAGGAGATTGCTGATTTCTGAAAGTTGTCTTCTGATTTCCATGCATGCATGAGCCATGGCAGCTTCTCTCTCTCTCTCTCTCTCTCTCTCTCTCTCTCTCTCTCTCTTCTCCTTGTTTTTATACTTCCTTCCTCCCTCTCTTTATCTCCTCAAATAAATCAATAAAATATTTTTAAAAACAAATGGACTTCTCCCTCTCCTCAGATAAATCAATAAAATATTTAAAAAGAAATTGACTAAAGTTCTGCAGAGTAGTAAAAGTGCAACTTAGCTATTATTATTTCTAAAATGAAATTCATTTGTATAGCTATCAAACACAGTTACTCATTAGTTACCAGTTGTTTTTTATTTTGTGTGTGCATGCATGTCTGTATGTCAGTGTGAGTGTGTATACTTAACAAATGGATGCTTCAGTTTGTGTGCCTTTGGAGCCCAGGGTGATTTCTGGAATCATCCTGGACTGATGTATCTCCTTATTGTTTTGCTCTGAAGTTTCCCAGGCTCTTTCTTCCAGGCTGGAAGTACAGACCACCTCCATTTCTGTCAGGCTTTTTTTTTTTTTTTTTTAATGTGGGAGCTAGGGAACTCAAGTCAGATCCTTTTGCTGGTGAGACAAAGGCTTACATCCTAAGCCATCCCCCAACCCTAGCTACCGGCTTTATACAAGTTTTTATCTGTGCTTTCAAAATTATAAAACACCTAATCAAGAGTAAATAGTGCTGGGTTTAGTGGTCTGTGCCTGTATTCCCAGCACTCAGGATGCTGAGGCAGGAGGATGAAAAGTTTAAGGCTAGTCTGGGCTACATTGAGAGTTTGAGGCTGGCCTGGGCTTCATAGCTAGATCCTGTCTCAAAAACAAAAAAGCCACCCCCCCAAAAAAAGGAGTAATTCATAACAGAGCACACGTTCCTAAGGAGTTAGGTGATCCTCAGGTAGGCCCGTTGGATAGTAGTTCTTACAGCATTCCTTTCCTATGTTTGTGTCTCTTTTTCTCTGCAAGCTTCCATGTAACACTTATGAGTGTTTGTAAATGTCCCTCACAGGTTGAACTGATTTTTTTTTTTTTGGTTTGTCTTCTTCATTTACCTATATACTTGTGTAAGAGGAAGGCGAAAATTTCTAGTAGCCCCCAGCATTGGGGTGGGGGTGGGGACATTGTAGACACCTATAGCATGTTGGTTGAGTTGAGTTAATGGCAAATGAATAATTAGATGCTGAGACATAGGAAGGCATTTTAATCATCTGTCACTCTTTAAGCTCCAGGGATCAGAATTCAGATTCTCTGCAACTCCTTGAAGGACTTTAGCAGAGATGCCCTGCTCTGCTTGTGATCTTTCCCAGGCTCTGGTTCCCAATGTCACCTGCCCTTGAGAATCAATCACCCAGAGGGCTTTATATACACAAAATAAAAAGCGGACAAGTTCCTGGGTCTACCACTGGAAATTCTCATCTAATTAGCCTAGGGTCCAGCCTCAGCAGTAGGATTTTTGAGAGTGCCCCTAGGTGGTTTCTTATTGTATGGATCTGAAGTTGAGAATAAGTTTTTATAAAAGACACGTGAAATGTTGTCAAGACGTTACCTTAAATAAGAGTATATATTTGGTTATATTGGCAGGGCATGTCATTTAAGGAGACACTTTCAGCATTGTTTTAAATGCTGACTGCATTTACATGCCTGCTGGTGAATGACTCCAGAAATATTGGCATGTGACATTTCCGTGGCCTTACCCTATTTCAAACTGTGGCCAAACAGGTGGTAGAACAGATTACTGGAGGGTGGAAGGAAGGAAGGAAACCTGAGGAAGAGAGGTAATTCCTATGGCACCCTTCTTTTCTGGGGATTGGACTTGAACATACATGAGAACACAGGGAATGCTCACAGGACATAGAGTGGGGTTCCTAACCTTTCTCCTGTGCTATAAACCATTGTGGTGCTTTAAAGCCTGAGACCCTTCTCAGGACTCTTTTTTCTTTTTTTTGGGTTCTGGGGATCCAATCCAAGGTGTTGGGCATACTAAGCAGATGCTTTTTTACCAAGCTACAACCCCTAGCCCAGAATAAGGTTTCACATGTTTATAAAGGCACAGCAGTATAAAGGAAACTAATTATATTAGAATAATCACCACAATATTGAAAATAAATTGTTATATAGAAATTTACATACTTCTTTTATTATGTTAACTAGTTTATGTGTACATGCGCTTTCAGGCATTTGTACAATGAGTGTGTGTGTCTGTGGAGGCCCAAGGATGACTTTGGGAATCATCCTGGATTGCTCTACCTTATTACTTTGCTCTTGGTTTTTTTCAGGCTTGGTTTCCCAGGGTTGGAATTTCAGGCAAACACCATATCCATCAGGCATCTTTACGTGGGATCTGGGGATCCAAATTCAGATCCTTTTGCTTACAAGGCAAAGGTTTTAATCCCTGAGCCATTTCCCCAGCCCTATTACTATTTTTATGTGTATTTTTTTGAGAGGAGAGAGAGAGAGAGAGAGAGAGAGAGAGAGAGAGAGAGAGAGAGAGAGAGAGAGAGAGAGAGAGAGAGAGAGAACATGTCATGGCACATGGATAGATGTCATAAGACAACTTTCAGAAGTCAGTCCTGTCCTTCCAGCCTGTGGGAATTTGGGTATCAAAAGCCAGATTTGTAAGTAAGGAGCCTTACCTGATATGGTGTCTCACCAGCAACATCATTACACATACTTCTTTAGCAATGCATTAAATGAATGATCTCTAAGTGGTTGAAATAATTATGAACATACAGATTATTGTAAGTTGATAAAAACACCTGAACGCCAAGATTTAGGAAGGGCTCAGAGGGTAAAAGTGCTTGTGCAAACATAAGAAGCTGAGTTCAAATCCCCAGAACCCATGTAGAAAGGTGGGGCATGGCCATGTACATGGCCTGTAATCTCTGTGCTGTGGTAGGTAGAGGCAGGAACATCACTTGGGCATGCTGGCTACCAGCCACAGGTTCAGTGAGAGACACTGCCTCAAGAGATTAAGGTGGAGAGTAATAGAGCATGATACTTATTTCCTTCTCTGTCTTGTGCCCTTATGCATGGTTGCACATACACACATACCACATATACATGTATGCAAGTGCGTGCACGTGCGCGCACACACACACACACACACACACACACACACACACACACACTACTCGAAAGTTGTAAATACTACTAATCACACCATAATGGTCTGTTGCATGCATTCCTAACTTGAAGAAATGCTTACTTTCACTGAACCTTAGGGAAATAAAGAGGTAGGTGATATTTTCCTTAAGTTTGGGACTGTTTTTCCAAGTTGGTCTTGTAGCCTGCTAGTAGTCTGACATAGTTTGCAACAAAAGGGGAGAGAATTAGAGTAAAAAGTGAGCTATTTATAAAGTGAATATGTTCGGTTCTGAAGTTTTTGGTTCTTATTGTTGGGTGTCTTTTTATACAAGTTTAAATGGGTTATGGTGGTTTGGGGTACATTTTTTATGTTGGTACTTATATAATATGAAAGGAAGACAGGGAGACAGAGAGAGACAAAGAGTGCATGTGTGTCATGCTTTGCATGGGAATGAGGGCACAACTTTTGAAAGTTGATTCATTTTTTCCATCATGTGGCTCTGGAATTGAACTCGGGTTACCAGTAACTTCGCATTGGTCTTCATCATGTATAATGAGATGGTTTTGCTGTTTTGTGAAATTACAAAATTTATGAGTCATGTTATAGTCATAAATCTGTCACCAAGAAGATTCTAAAACAAATTACTTAATGACTTTGGGTTCCTTTCTTATCTGGAAAACAGTCATTCTCAACCTAGGTGATTTGTCCCTTCAGGGGACATTGAGCAACAGGGCTTACATTCTATTTGTCACAATAGCATTACAGGCATTTAGTAGGTAGAGGTCAGGGGCGGTGCTAAATGCCCTTCACTGTATGGGACAGGAACCCCTTTCCTGCAGCACCAAGTTCTTTAGCTACAATGTAAGTTATGCTTAGATCAAGAAAGCTGCGTGTAAAATAAGAATCTAGACTTTCTGGCTTGGTAGGCATGCAACTCCTACTCCTTGGGAGTTTGGATTCTGAAGTGAGGTGGAAGGAGTTTTACACCCATGATTCTTGTTTTGATGGTTTCCATAGCTTTTTTTTTCTCCAAGCAAGAACTATCCAATAAAAACAAAACCTGAGATTCTCTGCTTGAATTGAGGGCTGGGGATGGGTGGGTGCCTCCATGCTGTGCTTATTTAGCACACCTTATCTTTTAGGGCTAGGAGAGGATTGCCAGAGTGTGACAAGTTCAGTGCTTTGTAGAAAAGACAATAAATGTTACAATAAGAAGCCCAGGGGAAAAAAAAGTCACAGGTGGTTGGGACCTGGCTTGTGTGTAATTCTGAGCAGGAAGAGAAGTTTGAATATTAAATTCTGTGTTCGGGGTTTCTCATTCAGTCCAGGTCGGCTCAGCCTTGGTGCCTAATGCTCACCCCAGTTTTCTTCCTTTTTCACCTTTGGAGGTTCTCTGGCGATTTCTTTCATACCTTCTCTCCTTTTCAAACCTTCCCCTAGGACCTAGAGCTATTTTGGATCACCTCTACAGAGTGATCTTTCGTTGTATCTAGCCAACTGCATTATCTTGTGTGTGCACTTGCACGCTTGCATGCATACAAGAGGGTACTTGAGTATGTGTCTGTGTCCCTGTGGAGGCCCAAAGGTGACAATCACGAATCATCTTGGATTGCTCTGTCTCTTTATTGCTTTGCCCTAGGGTTTTCCAGGCTCTACCTTCCAGGACTGGAATTGCAGAGCCCTATCATAGCCACTCGACATTTCTTACTTGGGATCTGGACATCGGGATTCAGATCCTTGCTTGTGGGGCAAAGGCTTGAGCCATCTCCCCAACCTGCCAACTGTATTTTTCAGGGGGGGTCCACCTATCTACCCTCCCCACACCTGTGTCCTCAGTTCTTTGGCTGCTTTCTCTCCAAGGACTCCTTTCCAGCCATATGAGCAGTGTTTTCTTTTTTTTTTTATTTCAGCTCATACAAACTTATTAGGTACACCAGTTCCCTCCCTCCCTCCTCCTCCCCCCGAACCCCCTGCTCCCCCTCCCCACCCCCTCCCTCCCCATCCCCCAGTGCCTCCCACCCCAATTCCCAGAGAGTCCTTTCTTGTGCATGTCTGATTTTCCTCTGGGCCCTCCTCTCCGATGACATACAAGGACCCAGTGGCCTTTCCCTGAACCCTTTCCCGTGTTCCCCTTAGGTATAGGAACACTGCTGTGGCTGCCAATCCTTTGCCTCCAAGGATCTTGGTGCCTTTAGCAGATGCTAGACTTTGTGAGGTCAACAGTGTGTTGGACAATGTGCAGGGCATGCAAAGTCCAATTATGATTGCTTCAGCCCTAACTAGTATAGAGTATCTTACATATCATTGCTCCTCCCATCCTTGGGCTCTTACAATCTTACCGCCCCCTCTTCCGCAAATTTCCCTGAGCTTCAGGATGGGGAGAGATTAAGCTGGCCTAGTTCTAGGTGGTTGATATAGAGTCTCTGAAGTTCTGGATTGTGGTTTGTTGATTTTCTTTTGTAGTTTTGCTGCTCCTGCAATGCCCTTCACTCCATCCTGGTGGGCATTGTATGTTATCCCCTGAGCAGTGTTTTCTACCTTAGCAGTTGTTCACTGAAAGTTGCCCCCAGACCTCTACCCATATGCCATGGCAAGCATGAGTCCCCTTTCTTCCCCTCAGTCATAGATAGATAACTAAAAAAGTTAAAATTATCTAAAAGTTAAAAACTTAATTGTCATAAGATACTGCACAGTGTAACTTTCTCCATTTTAACAGTCTTTAAATTATTTATTTTGCATGTATGTGTGTGTGTGTGGGGTGTGTGTGTGTGTGTGTGTGTGTGTGTGTGTGTGTGTGTGTGTGTGTGAGGGCACTGTGTGTCCCTGTGGAGGACCAAGGGTAACTTTGGAAATCATCCTGGATTGCTTCTACACCCTTTTTGCTTGTTTCTGGGATTTCCCAAGCTTTGCCCACCAGGGGCAAAAGTGCAGGCGACCGCCATTTTCCCCTGGAGTTCCTACATGGGACCTGGGATCTCAACTCAGGACTTTTTGCTTGTGAGGCAGAGTCTTAAATCCTGAGCCATCTCTCCAGCCCAACAGTTTAAAGTATATAATTCAGCAGTGTTAAGTTTGTTCTCATGGCTATACATTTATTTTCTAGAGCTTTTCTACCCAGCTTGTAAAATTGAATCTCTGACTTAAACAACTGCCAATTTCCCTGTCACTCCTTTGTCTCTGGCAGCCACTCTTCCACTTTCTGTTTGTATGAATTTCACTATTTTCAGCGTAAGTGGAATCATATGGTATTTGTCTCTTTTTAACTGACTTATTTCACTTGAGAAATTTCTAACATAGCTTCTTCAAAACTCATAATTAGTATGTGGCTTGCATTATGTTCATGATGGGCAGGATTAAATTATGATAGACATTTTAGATGGGACATGGGCTCTGTATTCAGACCTCACCACTCCTTATCTAGATGATGAGGTCCACTGTCATTTTCTATTATATTATGATATTTATGTTGCTTGTATTTTTTCTAGCAGATAGAAATTGAAGTATTTATTGTGTCCATATCTCTATCAAATATAGAAAAAGGATAGTTCCTTAAGTTTTAGAGGATTCCTTGTTTTAAAAGGGTAAAATACAGCTTTCTTTGCAAAAAGGAATAATGCTCATTTATATTTAATGTGAAAGCATTCTATGTTTACCATTTATAAGATGGGGTACTGTAATATGAAATGTTGACTTGGATATCTAATTTTTTTATCTGATTAGCCCCTATGAGCATTTTTTGAACTCTTTAGTTTGTTTCCTATGTGCTAATTTTGAGAGACAAGATTCTACCAACTATTGAATGAAGCCTGACTCTATGATGCTTTGACATATATCACTAGAGAGCAGATACTTTATTATTTTATATTTGAATAAAATTTCATTACCAAATTTGCCATACATATGAAAGGAAAATCCAGACTGAAAACTTCCAGAGTTTTACCTATTTAATAGCTTTAGCAGTGCAAGGGAGGTATACTGTCATGTAAGTTTTCAGCCATACGAAAGCACTTGTGTATGGTTACAATTCTGTTATGTGAGAGTTGTTTAAAACCACATGGCTGAAAAAAGTGCAAGAGAAATCCAGCTGTAATTTGTCTTTTACTGTTTGGTGGCCATATGGAGGAGAGAGTTTGTTTCCTAGGCAGATCATTCTGGAGAAATTCCAGAGCTAAAGTCAGAGAATGTGTGAAGTGACAGTATCCTTAAGGGTATCTGGTAGTCCTGTTTAAATCCTTGGATATCTTAGTATTGTAAAGCCTGGGTTTTACTCCATTATCCCTGGGACTGAATGTCATTAAAACCTTGGCCAGGGAACTTATGAGATTTGAACATCTCTTGCTTTTCTTCAGGAAGCACTCAAACTAGAGTTATCTCTTCATGGACCGACCAGGCTACAAAGTATTTTGTATAAGCTGGCTCTGTCTTTTTAGATCCTTTGCAGACTGAGCTGAAAAAGATATCTTTCTGTGAACAGAGCCATAGGATTGACTTCTATCAGATTCACTAAGACTCTGGCGTCTCTCTTCTTTGCCTTTGAAATTCATTCCTGCTTTTGCTGCTGGAGAGCTCCCAAGGTTGGGAAAAATTAAGACATTAAAGATGGTGACCATTCTCACTTTAGAGGACAGTTTTGGTTTGAGCTTTCTGATTGATTCCTCTTTTTATGTTTCTTCGGCCCCTGGCTGATTGATCACACAGGGATTTCTTGTATGCCTGCTTCTCTGAGTCAAGTGTGGACATAGCAACTAAAAATAAACATACTGTGGGTATCAGAGATCGGGGGCTTTCTTTGCCTGGGGAAGCTAACATACTTGATTTTCCTAAGATATTTTCTGGCTTTAGCACAGCATCAATCATTGGAAGCACAGCTGTGTTTTGGAAATGGTGTGCTGATAGAAATGCAAAGACATACTGGGTATTATCCTGAACAATAGATACAGATGCAAATCACTATGCGTAATCTATAGCATTATCCTTATTTTTGTGGATCTTTGTGTTATGCGAGTGTGTATGATTTGCTGTGCTGAGAACTAGAAGCACGCCAAAGCGTCATTTTCATTTTCAGAATAGCTTTGTCAGAATTTTGAAAGACAGGTTGGGGATTTAGCTCAGTGGTAGAGTGCGTGCCTGGCAAGCACGAGGCCCTAGGTTCGGTCCCCAGCACCGGAAAAAAAAAAAAAAAAAAAAAAAAAAAGAATTTTGAAAGACAAATAAATATACCATGTACTTGTGTTGTAATCCTTTGTTACATCGTGAGTAGCAAATGGTTTTGATATTACGATCTGGCTGAATGTTGGATCAATTACTGTGACTTGATACTATTTTCTTCATTATGTTATGAAAAGTCAACCAGAAATTGAATGTGAAAATCCCTTAAAAGAATAACAGTGAGTGAGAAATTGTTTAGTACAGTACATTATGTAGGGTACTGGGACATTAATGTAGGGTACTGGTTAAGAGTCAATTTGCTTGGGTTCAGACCATGGCCTGCCCCCTGTTGAGTTGTATGATCTTGGGGATGTTATTTAGCTCCTTCATGTCAACTTTTACATCTACAGAGACAGTTGATAATGATAGTTTTTTTTTTTTTTGCGTGCATGTATGTAAGTCTGTGTGTGTGTGTGTGTGTGTGTGTGTGTGTGTGTGTGTGTGTGTGTGTATCAGAGGATACTGTGTGTGCCTGTAGAGGCCCAAGGGTGACTTCAAGAATCATCCTGGGTTTTTCTATATTCTTTTTGCTTTGTTCAGGGCTTTTTCAGGCTCTGCCTTCCATGGCCAGAATGTAAAGGCACCATCATTTCTGCCCGCCCTTTTTACGTGGGATATGGGATTTGAACTTAGGTCCTTATACTTTTGAGGCAGAGGCTTATAATGATTAGGCAGAGACCCTAATAATGATAATTTTTGCTTGACAGAGTTGTAAGGATCAAACAAGTTAGGATTTGTAGTTCCTAAAAACTTCATCTGGCTCATTTAAGAATTTATTAGCATTTATAAGTTTTGTCCACTATCATTTGCCACTTAGATATTGTATTTATGCAATTCACATCCTTTTTTCTGAAGCATTAGATGGGAGATCAGGCCCTAGTCTGATTTTGTTCTGTGTTGTTTGTATTGGAATGCCTTGGCTAGAATGCCCTGGCTAAGCCATTCATGTTTCTCTTATGACATTGTTATGGGCGTCTTCACTGTTTGTAAACTAAAATTTAATCTATATTTAGTGCTCTGGAATTTTTCCATAAAAATGGGTTTGTTTTTGTTTTTGTTTTTGTTTTTGGCCACTGAGTCCCCTTCCCCGTTTTATTGAAGTGATTAAATAAAATCTCACTTGACCTTTTTTTTCTGGCTCTGGTTTTAAAGAATTGCCTCTGCCTCGCTTTGTGATGTCCAAGAATGATGGGGAGATGCGATTTGGGAACCCAGCTGAACCGCATGGAACTAAGGGTCAGATTCCATATTTAACTACGGATAAAAATTCCTTCAAAAGAATGGACGATGAGGATAAACAGGTAAAACGAGTTTGATAGGGTATGTTCATTTGATTCGGATCATCAGGCCTCAGGCAGCAGGGCCCCTGGTCTGTTGCCAAGCTTCCAGCAAATCTTGCCATCTGGAACACAATTACAGATTTGGAAGTGAACCAGCAAAGTTTCCTTATAGCGAGAAGAGGCTGTTACATAGGAATTACCAGGAGACATCCTCTGGCCCCTTAGAGCTTGTTCTCATGCCCTTTAGAACTTGATCTTGTGTAGAATTGTGTCTGAGGTAGGACTGTCGATTCAGTACACTTATTCCATTTCTTCAGCTCATTGATTTTCTAAATGAGTTCTTGACATGTAAGTTTGAAAAAAAACTTAAAAAAACATGTAACCTGTAAGAGTTAATAAGTGCTCTGCCCCCAAAAGAAGCCCAAAAAGTTTATCCAATTAAATATGTTTAGAGAATGTAGCCTCATGCCCCATTCTTGGGGAAAAGATTAAATTGTCAGTCTTGAAAATTCAGAAAGCAAGACTGACAGACAAGTTCTGTAGTAAAGAAACCTTGAAATCTCTATTTATTTACCAAGTTCCTTCTTCAGGGAATCCTTTCTTGGGCAACGTGTTTTGTTTTTTTTTTCCCAGAACTTTGTTGCTTCAAAACATTTAAAACAGGGGGACACTTTACAAAAAGTTATGTAGAAATAAAATTCCTAAACTATAAATAGAAATGTATTTTATAACATAAATACAGAAATGTAAAGGAGTTATATACCATCCAGATACTTAACTAAATATACATGTATGGGCAACGTGTGGAATGTCATTTGGTACATGCTACTACCCATTTACTGGGTTTGGAAGCAGAATAGGGAGAACAGATTTTTAAAATCAGACTGTGGATTTTAGTAGTCTGATGGTGATTAGTAGAGACAAAAGCATGAAATCTCAGAAGAGTATACTATCAGGAATAGAGGTGTAGTCTGCATATGAGTAACCTGGAGGACATGAAGGTACATCTCATGCTTGTATAACGTAGACATGGAGAAGTCAGATTATACTTAGTAAAGTAAGTTCTGTAAGGTAGAGAAATTTATTTAAGGAATAATTGAACCAACATGTTTTTAAAATGTAATGAATGTTAAAGGATTAATATTAAAAAATTGACTTCTGTGGTTTGCCCTGTGATATTAGATATCCAAGGGATTGCACAGTTGTTTCTCCTTTGCATTTTTTCCCTTCATTTTGGAGACAGGATCTCTCTGGCATTGAGCGCATGGTCTTCCTGCCTCTGAATGCTGGAATTCCAAGTCTGTGCCACCAGGCCTGGCCAAAATTTTACATTTGTCGCTAGGAAAGGCCTAGCTCATTTTATTAAACAGTTCCATGTACTGTTGCTTTCGTCATTTGGACATTATTTTAAGCCAGTTCTTCAGGGGCATATTAAACAAGGGGAACATGGAAATTTGTGGCTAATATTCTTTTGTGTGTGTCCTCTCTGCCATTCAGAGAGAACTGAGAATCCACTTTCCCACAGTGGCTGATGCCCTGGAAAATTTCTAGATTCAGTCCCTTTCTCAGATCACCTAGTTCTCTTTCAACTATGTAATACAAAGTACTGTTCCCATGTTCTTTCCATGCTCCAGTGGTGCCAGTCTATTGGTAGTGTTTGCAAAAGGAGAAAATCCAGCAGAACATTCAGAATGTTTGCTTCGCCTAAAGTTCTGCATCAGGTTCCTGTTCAGATTGAGATTCAAATCACACCTTGTGAAAGCTTCTTCTTAATCTTTTTAGAAAGAGTGGCTACTTGGAGTGCTTTACCCTTAAGACATTGTTTTTGAGTTTCTCATTATAAAATAAAAGAAAACCCCTGACATTTAATTTAGCATTGTAAGCTCCACAAATATCTAGCTTTAAGCAGTGAAAATGTAAATTTTGTTACATTTGATGGATTTATGCTTCGCGAATATAAATCCAAGAACTAGGATTCTCAAACAAGGGGTCCTTACTGATATACATAATCGAGGGGTATGAATGTTACTTCATGTGAACAGTGTCTTTGATTTTCCTAAGGAAAATATTAACGGAATAGCCGGAACCATGTTAGGGTGATATTAGTAACGTGGCCGCTCAGCACTGGGAGCCTTTATTCTCCAGGAGACTTGAATCTCAGGCACTGCTTTTTAGCCGTGCTGCAGTTTCTAGGAAACATTTCTCCCCCTTTGTGCAATCAGCCGGGTCATCAGCCAGAGAGTTGCGTTTTGCTTCCTGAACTGCGGCCGAGAATACCAGCCATCTCCAGTGGTTGCCTCTGAACTCTGTTCTGGTTCTTTGAAGCAGGAAACACAGTCTCCTACGATGTCACCCCTCGCTTCCCCTCCTTCTTCCCCGCCTCATTACCAGAGGGTGTCCTTGAGCCATGGCTACGGCAAACTGCGGAGCGGCACAGACCAGATGCGTCCAGGTAAGAGGCGACCTGGGGGCCAGCTGTCACAGGCAGTGTCTTAGAGTTTCCTTTATCTACCAGGCAGCAAGGCTACCAGCTGCTTAATTTCTTGATTTAATTACTCTTGTCTTTGGGAACATGGCTCAATTTAATTTTCTATTCTCAAGGAAAGTTTTTTAAAATGAAATGAAGCATATCTCAGTAATGCTTTGTCTCCTATTCTGGTAACTGGTTCATCTTTAGACTGATAAAAAACTATTTAGAGGATTTAATATTTAATATGCAAATTTCATTAAGCAAGAACATAGCATGCTAAGGGTTTGCATTTTTAAACATTCTTACAGTAGCTGCTTTCATGAAATTTCTTTAAAAATACAACCATGCAAAAGTAAGAGTTGATCCAATCTTTAAAGACCAAGGACCTAAATAAAAAGAGTAAGCACTTACGTTTTAGAGTCAGGATAAAGGAAATACCAGTGGCAGCATTTTGCTGAGAAGCATGCATCATGCACAGTTACGAGGCTGCCTGCTCGCTCACATTTATGCTCTATTGGCCATGTCAGTGGTGAAATATTATGTTAGTTGGTTCTAAGGATGACTTACAGAGTTGACGGCCCAGACTGCAATGTCTAAAACTCTAAATTAACTGCAGCACCTCGTCCTTCTGGGGTTCATAATTATAGTTCAAAAGAAGACCCATTGAAGGTGTTCTAGAATTGGGTGTCCTTCAGTGCTCCCCCCCCCCCCCCGTTTGCGGGTTGTGGTGGAAATGACCCAGTTTCTGCAGGTTTTGCTGCATTGGAAAAAGCAGTGACTTCCAGAGGGTCACAGAAGTAAAAATGTATGCTAGGTTGGCATCAACTGAGGCTGTCCCCTTGCAGAGGAAAGCAGGTGTGGTGTGATGGAAAGAACTTTGGATTGGAACCAAAGGTTGAGTGTCCAAGGCCAACTGCATGACTTTGGGCAAGCCATTGAGCTTCTCTGAAGCATAAAATTTCTATTTTAAAATAGTTTTATGGGGGATAAGAATTCAGTGGGAATATGAGTATAAAATCATTTGCAAATTAAGTCCTTTGCAATACAAGAAGGGGTGACTAATAGTAGCAAAAAAAAATCAGTCCTCTGAAACTTGGCTGTCCCATTGATGTCTAAAAACACAGAGCTGACATTTTTCATTTTCCTCTTATTCCCTTGCCCAATTTGCCCTTTTTAGAAGTGGATTTTTTTTTATTTCAAATCTCATTTGAGCTTGGAAATTGATGTTTAGTTCACAGGTAAATCTGTTTGTGTCCTACTAAATGAGTCTATCATTAAGTTCTACCTTTGATGGTCATTAAACAGCTTGTCTTTGTTTCTGTTTCCTGTCCCATCTGCTCATCATCTATGCAAAGTGGGCTCCCATTCCCACTGCACCAACAAAGCAGCCTGCCTTGCTCTTTTCTCGACTCTGCGGAGCCGATGCCAAGGCTGTACTGCCCTTGTTCCTTTTTATACTGTTTGCAAGTGAGGTAAAAAAAATCTATATATGATAAAGTGCATCTAGTTTAAGTCTTTAATTTGAATTTTAACAAATGGATATTCCTGTTTAGCTAGCACTGAATAACAAATGGAGAATTTCCATTACTGCATGGATGCCCTTCTCCAGTCACTTCCTACCTTCTAGTATATCACTCTTCTAACCTTTTAAATCACTGTTGATAGTTTTTCTCTCATAGGAATTCATACAAAAGGAAACATATAGAATGCTTCTGTCTATGTTTGCCATCTCCACTTCAACTCAAGAGTTGAAATTTCTATTGTCATATTGGTAGTTCCTTCCATTTTATGATTCAGTGGATTCCATTGTATGTATATACCACGATGGATAGTCATTCTCCCATTGGTGGGTGTTTGAATCATTTCCAGCGTTTGGCTATTATGAGTAAGGAAACAATGATTTCATGTGCATGAGTCTGTGGTAACCTATGCTGCCATTTCCCCGGCACTTGGGAGTCGTGTTGCTGGATGTCGGGGCAGGTATGTAAGGAACGGCCCATGAGCTCTGCTTTGATACGGAACTTCACAGTGAAGGCATCTTCAGGGTTTTAAAAAATTGCTCTTCTCCTTGGAAAAAGATGGTACATTAAATTCCACTTCAGACTCTTGTAAACAGATTGAAGAACTCCTTGCTTTGCTTTTGAGTTGCATTTTGTGGGCACCTCTCATAAACATAATGAAGAACTCTTTGTTTTGCTTCTGAGTTGCATGTTGTGGGGTTCATTTGGGAGGAAAGAGTTGAGGTAATGAATAATATTTACCATTTTTAACTTCCTTAGTTGAGATCCAATTGAGGAATAACATAGAAATCAGACAGGTGGCCTGAATATTGCTCTTGCAGCCGAAAGGAGCACATGTCTTAGTTATATAGCTGGATGGGCGTCAGATACTCAATTTTTCCATTGCAGGCAGGCTCGTCTAGCCCAGCCTTTCCACCCAAATAGAAAAAGGAAATCTGTGTTTCCAAAATGGCTCCTATCCAGCTGAGTTTCCATCCCAGGCCTACTGGTGAAATATGCTTGTTTCTCTATGGAAGGCCCTTGTAGATGAGGGAACTGAGGGTCACATGATAATCTCTCCCATCACGGGTCCCTTCTGGGCAGTAAATACGTCCTCTTTGTTATAGGAAGCTTAGGTCCATGGAATTCTTGGGTTTTACTAGAACACCTAACAGCTAGAATCCTTGCCATACTTTTGTTTGCCATACTTAAAACCTTTAAGTAAGATGCAGTAGTTAAGAGTTTAGTGTGATATTCCATCAACAGGGAATGGTTTAAAAAAGTCTTGGTTGTTATAAAGAAAACAGTACCTGCCTCCCAGCTGAAAATTACTTTTGAATACTTGGATTATGTGCTGTCTATGTATGTTTCTTTCCTAGTTTTTATAATTGTATTCATTCCTAGGAGATTCTAAAAATCTACTTAATGCTTTTCCAGGCAATCATTTTCTTATTTTAATGTGTTACAATTTTATTTCAGTTGCTAGGAAGAAATGCAAATGCAGATATGAGCCTAAGTGTTTGTTGATTTTGTTGTTGTTGTTTGTTGAGACAAGATCTCATGTATCCCAGTCTTGCCTTGAATTCACTGTGTAGCCAAGGCTGACCTTGGGTTTTTGATCTTCCTCCATAGTGGGATTGCATGATGTTCTACAACACCAGGTGGGTTTGTTGGTTTTGATGTTTGTTGTTTTGATTTTTAAAAGTTCTGCTCTCCACCTAATTTTATTTCTCAGCAAGCTACAGAAAGAAGCAGTTTATGTATCTATATATTCTGCAGTCCTCAAAGTGTTAGCCCACAGAGGTGAGAAATGGTTTCAACCTAGGTGATAATTTTTTCTTTTCTGTTGGAGCTGAATACCACCTGGTTATAGTTAACTGTCTTCCTACCCTATTGTCAAGGCATTATTATGTCTTCTGGAAATAACAGAAATAAAAATGCCATTTATTTTTGTGGCTTAGAAATTTATTTTAAAGGTAACAAAATAATTTAAAAACAGTTTTGTTATTGACTAGTAGAATAATAAGCACACGATACAGTTGTTGGTTTTCGTATTTTTGTCTATTTGGTTGTGCATTTCATACAATAAAGAAGACTGCCATTTGATTTTTAAAAAGAAATGATAATGTTGCTTCTTAGTGTTCAAAGTGCATTTTATTTTTCTTTTGTGGTTAGACAATGAATCAGGAACATAATAAGTAGAGTGATAATACATAATTTACCTTATATCTAGAATTTGATATTAACATATTTTCTCAACAGTTACAGAATTTTATTTTAAAAATGCCTTCACTGCAAATTTAAATGTTGAGGAAGCTCCGGAAGCTCCTTCTCTCCTTCCACCAAAGAGATTATAATTGCAAACTGCAGAGAAAGTTCATTTGAAATGATTGTGTGTGTGTGTGTGTGTGTGTGTGTGTGTGTGAATCAGAGGGCACTGTGTATGCCCATGGAGGTCCAAGGGTGATTTCAGGAATCATCCTGGATTGTTCTACCTCCTTTTAGCTTTGCTCTGGTTTCCTTCTAGGGCAAAAAGTATAGGTTGCTGCCATTTTCATCTGGCATTTTCATGTGGGATCTGAACTCAGGATCTCCTGCTTGCAAGGCAGAGGCTTATCCTCTGAGCCATCTCTCTAGCCCCTAAAATGGTAATTTTTAAATAGGTAACCAATGAAATCCATAGGCATCAAACCAATTTCAAATAGGTAGTGCACTGTTCAGCAGCCAAAGATTTAGAGTTAGTAAAGCTGCCTTTTTTTTTAAATTTTTTTTTATCATTTATTCAATTGTGCACATGTGTGTATGTATGTGTGTGTGTAGAACCACGGACGAATTCGGGAACCACCTGGACGCCTCCACCTCCTCCTTGTTTACTCTGCCCCGGGATTCACAGGCTCCGCCCTACCAGGACCAGAAATGCAGGCCGCCCCCGCTTCCGCCCGGCATCTATACGTGGGGTCTAGGATCCGAACTCAGGACCTTCCGACTGCAAGGCAGAGGCTTAACCCCTGAGCCACCTCTCCAGCCCAAAGCTGCCTTTTTATACAAAACTGATAGCTTAATTCCTGCACTTAATTGGAAGGGGAAACTGTGTACATTCTACTAATAAGAAATCAGTTCTGGATCCTCAAATTTCCCACTTTATGTGGAAGCTGAATTTTCTTTCCCATTGATTAGTTTTAATCTAAGACAGCTATTTCGTTGTACTCTTATCCAACCCCATTCCCCCGTCATAGTTAGAGACAGGTGTCAACTTGATGGTTAAGTATTTGAACTCTGGGCACCTTAGTAAAGAATTAATAGTTAAACCCAGAGCGAACCTGCAAGAGATTGTCTAGTTGATGGGGGAAGGTCTAGCCTAGGACTAATCCTTGGGCATGTGAATAAGATGGAGGGAGCTGGCTGAGAGAATTGGCATCCTTGGATATACTTGGCTAGACGTGCTGGCCTGGCAAGTAAGGATTGTCCCTCTTACATGGTGTGGCCAGTTCCCTCAGCCCTTGGTGTTAGTGTGGGCTGTCCTGCCATGCTGGACAAGGAACTGTAACCAAACTGTTGTAAGAAAATAAACCCCTTCTTCCCTTATGCTATTTTGCCATGAGTTTATGAAAAACAATGTGGGCAAACTGAACCACCTCCTCACCCCACAAGTAAATGTAAAGTTTCTTTGAATACCATCTGACATTGGTAAGGGGCCGCTTGCTGATACCTATTTTCCCTGGTTCTTATGTGATAGAGCTCTCAAGGACAACACCCATGGTGTGCTTCAGTTTCCATTCCACCAGAGCAAAGGATGAAGAACTCAACCTAGCCCACCAATCCTTCAATCACAATGCAGCTGGTTCACAAGGCTAGAGTTGCTGGTTCACATCAGGCCTTTGTTGAATTTTAATCTAAAGCAGTGTTCACTATAGGTTACAGTCACCTCCTGAAAACCATGAATGAACACGAAAAGTGTGAAGTGCCCAATTACCAGTGCTTGTCACTTGAGAGCATGGTTCAAGGTTCAGAAACAGGACTAGAAATGGAATACTCTTAGCATGATGCTTTTCTAGCTAGTGCTGTTTCTTTCCCCTTGAGGCCAGAATGTCTTTATTAGTGAGTGAGGTGTGGTGAAGTGGGGGGCTCAGAAGGCACATAGCAGCATGCCTAGGCCCCCAAGTCTGGTTTTTAAGGCACTGAGTGCCATGGCTGGTGCTGTTCTCCCCTATCAGGATTGGAATTCAGGGGTGCCGGAAGGCCAGTCTGGCTTTCCATAAAGCCCCTAAGGTCCTGTGAGCTCCTTTGGTGGCTTCTGTCAGTAGATCTCAGCGGATAAGGGCTCCTCCGCATAGACAAGAGCCACCAGCGGTCAGCCGCTGGCCTGTGGGACTGGCGTGCATGATTGGCCAGCCCAGGTAGTTGGCTGTACTGTCCCAGTACCGTCCCCATGTTGAAGGGGAGCGTGCCCACGCTGGCCTCTTTTGGGAATCCTGAAGTAGTCACCTACGAAAGGCCAGGTGAAATCCAGTGCCAAGAAGCTAGACAGCATGTTCTGCTTCTGCCCAGCAGTGCTAGGCCCAGACGGTGGTGGGTGGTTATCTGGGACCTCCCTCCTGGGCTGGCTTAGCATGACATGCTGAAGCAGGATGATGACCCCTGGGGAGTAGTGGCTTAGGTAGGGAGATCTGAAGGATCTGCTCAGCTTACAGGGTTTCTGCTCCTATCAAATGGAAGCCTGAACATACTGGTGAAAACAGCTTCCACAAAGCTGGGATCTTCAGGGTCCACATAGTCCAGCAGCCAGGTTATACTGCAGAGTTGTGCCTTTCCAGGCCATTCTCAATGCTCTTGTGTGATTATATGCCTATTGAGGTTCTCACCGTTCTACCTTCATGCCTCATTACTAATCTTAACCTGATGTAAATATTTTCTACATTATCATGGTATTGGTTAGATGAGTTTAGATTGTCCAGTAACATTGTGTCTGAGAGGATCAGGATTTGTCTGTCTTAAGGTGGCCCTATGGGCATATGCTCTGATTTCTTTTTCCATTTTTCCCCTGAAAAGCAGATATATAAGGGAGTGTGAAATAATAATTAGGGGTTGAATCTTTGTATATTATGCTAACTTTCTGCCTTGCTATTTCAGCTTCTTATGAAGCTAGGCAGCCCCTTGGCCAGTCTGAAGGACCCTCACCTGGGGGTTCGGGAACCAAACCCCTTCGGCGGCAAGCTTCTCTTATCCGGGTAAGTGATTTTATGGGCCTAGAATGGATTTTGTAGGATAGAACGGAGAATGTTGAGAATATGACTTCTAAAATATACTTTTTTTTTATCTAGCATTCAAAATAATCCGTTTCATTGTACCATTTGGGGGTTTTGAGACAGGATCTCATGTCACACAAGATAGCTCTCTCTAGCTGAGGATGGCCTTAAAATACTGATCCTTTTGCCTTCACCTTCTGGGCTGAGGAATTACAAGCCTGCATCATCACCATGCCCAACTTCACTATATGTTTTCATATGTTTATATCATCTTTTGTTCTTTTACACCATAGCTCTCTCTTCCACCCCCCATGTAATCTCTTTTTACTTCTCCTTTACTTCTAGTCCTCCTTTCTGTTTTCATGCCATATATCTTTTATTTATTTGAGAGAGAAAAAGGAAAAGAAGGAGGATGGGAGAGAAAAAAGGAGGGAGGGAGGAAGGAGCAGAGGAAAAGAATGAGAGAGTCTAAGAGTGCATAGAGACATGCATGCCATGTCACACAGGAAGAGGTCAAAGGACATGTTCAAACTCAGGTTGTCAGGTTTTCTAGCAGATGCCTGACAGGTGCATCCATCTTGCCAGCCTCTCATGTCACATATATTTCATTGCTCTCTCTTGGTGAACATATTTTTTGATAAGTTCTCTTTTTCATTGCATGGAAAATATGCAACAGCCTCTTAACGAAAAAATTACACTTCTTGTTCTATTGTCTGTATGTTTTTTTGGTGTTTGTTTCTTCCCCTTTCAGTCTGTAGGGTAATCAGAGGCTGGTTCTCCATCCTCATGTACTTAATCTTTAGGCACCTTCTTTTAGAGAACTTCATTTTTTCTATAGCAGCCTGTCTTGTGTTTGCCTTACTCAAATTTCATTTGCCTAATGCTTAATTGTTTTCCATTTGCTTTATGCCTTCAATTATATGGTAAACTTTTGAAAGGCTATAATAGTGCTGCATTCTCTCAGTGCCTTAGTGCCATTTGGAAAATAATTACTTTGCAAGTGTGAGCAAATGCTATTCCTTATATATAAAATATACAAAAGAAATATTATCACATAAGCATAATGATATCTCAGTTTTTCCTGATCACACCACACCTTAGGTAATTCTAGTTTCAGATTCACCAGTGTTTTCTTTTGAATAAAATATCCTGTTTTTTCCTATGTCTACATATCTTATCTTGTGTAGTATCTCAAAGTTCTATGGCAGGGAAGTGATATTATTAAAGGTGTGTGTGTGTGTGTAGGGAGAAATTAACAAAAAATATGTTTACTATTTAACACAAAAGACAAAAGGAAGTGGGTGGTGGTTTGTATAACATTTCAATTGTGTAACTCAGGAAGAAGGATCATTTATGCACAAATGACTACTTAAAATAGAAGAGAGGGATAGGACACTCCCATAATAAAATGGACTGCTAGTTTGGAAGAGAATAAACAATGTCTGAAGAAGATCCTGGAGTTCATGGAAAAGGTTCTGGAGATGGGGCACACTGTTAGACATGGCACAGAACTTGATTGTGCTAGTTACTCTTACCTGTTGCTGTGAGAGAACACCCAAAGTCAAGCAACTTGAGGGAGAAAGGGAGATTAATTCAGCTTATGGTCAGAGGCGAGATACAGTCTTTCATGGCAGATGGGGCATGGCTGGAAGCAGAAGCTGGAGGAGGCCTAGGTCTTCATCGATGCGGGAGGCTGAGAGCAGTTAGACTGCCTGCTGCAAAAGCAGACTTCTACATGAGGTAGGGTGGGACTAATCCATCTCAAGGCCCACCCCCTTTGACTGCCTTCCTCCAGCAAGGCTCCACCTCTCAAGGTGCCATGACCTTTCCAAACACATGAGACTGTAGGGGACACATTTCAAACCATGGCATTGATCTTCTGCAGCAGTACTTTGTGTGCAAAGAATCCTCTTAAAGAAAATCATTCACCAACATATTACATGTTTAATGTTTCTTATAACCATAAACTCTGGGCACTGCTATCCCTGTTAGTAGAGATGAATGGCTGAGGGAGGTCAAGCAGTCCATCTAAAATTTCACTCATAACTAGTATGTGGCAGAACCAGAATTCGAACCCAGGCAAGTCCAGTGTCAACATCTGAACTTCTGTTCTGGGTGAGATGGCTCAGTGGATAAAGGCATCTGTATCCAAACCTTGTGACCTGATTTCCTTCCCCAAAGAACACATGGTGGAAGGACTTTTGAAAGTTGTCTTGTGACCTTCACATGTTCCCTTCCTTCTTCCCTTCCTCCTTGCTTTGCTTCTTCTCTCCTTCTCTCCCTTTCCCTTTGTCATTCTTTACCTCTCTTCCCTTTACCTTCCCTCAAATATTAAAAAAAACAAAGACAAACCTTTACTGTAAAAATATTTTGCTGAATAGTCCCACATTACAAGGTTAAATTCTAGACTTACAGCATAAATAAGCAGTGGGTGTAATGTAGTTCTTTTCTTGTGCTCAGGGTGGAGTCCCTGACCTTGCTCATGCTAGGCAAGCACTCTACCCCTTAGGTACATCCCAGTCCCAAAAATATTTTTGCAAGTCTGTTATTAGTTCTACATTGGAGAGTTAAGATGCCATTCTTGTTGGATAGTTGGCATGCACCTGTAATCCCAGCATTTAGAAGGTGGAGGCAGGTGCATCAGGAATTCAAGGTTAACCTTGGTTACATATCAAGTTTGGGGTGAGCTTCAAAAACATGGGATCCGATTTTAGAAAAGCAAAAAAAAAAAAAAAAATTCTTGCCTATGGCTAATACAGCTCATTTTTCATCTCTGTGTCGGAACAGATGGTTGTTTCTTCAGCTGAGCCCCAGATGTAGTCATTGGCTTCATTTTAGAGATCTCATGGCATAGAAATATGTGCCTTTAAACACTGGAATCACACCCATCGAGGAGGCATGTTTACATTAGGGAAAGCCTTGGAGGGATTCTTCCCAAGACTCCAAGGTGGGGTCTTGAATTGGTAAGAAGATGGTCAAAGCAACAGTGAATCTTGGGCTTTGCAGGGGTAGAACAGGGCTTTCTAGACCCTTTCTACTGAGCCTCCATAGAAATAAGGCAGTGAACTCTAACTTGGATTGTTGTCCTGTGACTTCTCTTTTTAATCTCTGGGCCTTTTTCCCCACAGACAAACATGCTTTTTGAGTCCTTCACACAAGTATTTAGTAAAGACCTGTTAAGTACTAGGACCTGTGTTAAATGAGCTATGACTCTAGTCATCCTCACTCTCATGGAGCTTAAAGGCTTATAGGAGATGATTATTAACCAATCCATCACAATGTCAGCACAAGGTTCTGGTTTGTGATGTGAATGGAAATTATACTGTACATCGAAGACAAAAGTCATGAGTGGGTATGATCTAGATAAGTAGAGGCTGATCAGAAAGGCTTCTTGGGGGAATAACACGTGAGCTGAAGTGGGAAAGGCAGCAGGCATTTGTCAGGTGAGTGGGTGGAGATGGGAATAGGCTAGAAGGTAGAACTACATATCCAGCCACACCTGCTGTGTACTTAGCACTTTGTACTCATTGACTCTTTCAGAGCTCACAACTGTCTTTTGAGGTAATACTGTTACCTAGATTTTAGTTGACCAAACCCGAGCTCTCTAACTTGATTTACTTTGCCCAAGGCCACAGGCAGGAAGCCCAGAGGCTGGAGTTCAAATACTGGGCACCATTCCACCCCCGCCCCCATAAGCACAGGCACCAGATGGATAGTGATGTCATCTGTTAAGTGAGGAAGGACTGGAAGGAAAAAAAAAAAAAACGATGTTGGGTGGGAATAAACAACAACAACAACAAAAAACTGGCGTATTTTAGTATTGGGTGTCAGGAATTAAGCTTTGGAGCTAGCCCAGGGGAAGTTACCTAGCGTTTTATGGTTATGGGTCTGGAGCTTTAGGGAGAGCTGAGCCAGGATATGGTGTTGGGCAGCAATTGGCTGTCAGAAGACAGCATAATAAAAGCGCAGGGTAAAAACTAACAAAGACAAAGCAAAATAAAGAAACAGGTTCTGCCCAGGTACAACTCAACCCTGTGTGACCTAGGGCAGCTTTCTTCTTTTTCCTGTAGCAGTTATGTCCTCGAATAGATTTAAAGTGCCCAGTGACAGTCTGCCTGCCTGATTCTCTCGTAATGCTTGTTTGGCATTAGTAGAGCTTCTCCTAGCACCTGTCTGAGGCCTTCTGTTCAAGCCGAGAGCAAGGGGGACATTCTTGCCTAGGACAGCAGCTTGTGGTTTTCATGGCTGGTGTATTTTTCTTTCATCAGTTCTTTAGTTTCTTTCTCATGCCCGTCAGCTTGGTTTGGCTGGACTCCAGGTTACAGAAAGCAAAATGCCAACTTGTATTAGTCATGGAGATGAGAGGATTGGAAACAAAGGTTCTCCATGGTGGGGGATTAGTATTTACTGGGCACAGTGCTAGGCTAGCTAGGGTGACTAAGTCTCCTCATGGTGCCATGTTCCTGTGCTGGTGGCAATGTGCTCTTTCTGTTCTAACTTCCTCTGTGCCCTGTTCTTCAAACTCCTCCTGTGTGAATAGAAGGGAACATAGCCTCTGGATCCTAGGGATGCCTTTGGAGTCTTATGGCCAGTTCTGTTTTAACGGGTGGACTTGGCATTTTAAAAGGTGCTTATACCAAATTCAGGTTCTGAACTTTAGTGTGATTAATTTTTTTCTAAGTATTTTAAGAATTTTAATTTATTTTTTAGGCATTAGAATTTTTTCTACTTTAAACTTGCAGATACTAATCATCCCATCATTTTGTGGATGGTTGATCTGAAAAGACATTGTAAGTCATCTGTCCTGCTTTACCTCACCATGTTTAAAGTTCATTTTGTAGTTTGCTTTTCTTCTAAGTTATACTAAACAGCTTGACCAGGTAGTTTCTATTTTTGCTGGCAGAAGATTTAGAATCCTTATCTTCCATTCTGTTCTACAGCACCTATTTTTCCAGGGTTTTCAGAAACTTTGTCGTGCTCAGTCCTTTTTTTTTATTGATTTCTTGGCAGCTTTTGGCATTGCCCTTTTTCTTGAAATACTATCATTGTTGGTGTCCATGAAACTGTCTTGGTTTCTGCGGTTACCTTCTGAGACATTTCTTATCAGTTCTTCTTCTGCCTGCCCCTCACGTACTGATGACTGGGCTCATTTCTACTTGCAACTGACATGTCTCCTTCACAGAATCAGCTCTCCCTTTCTTCTGGTTCCATCACTTATTAGTATGAACCAGAAGGTTGCTAACTGTCTTTGACGCTGTCCTCATCCCACATGCCCATTCAGCTACATTCCAGAAATATAGTTCTCATGCTCTTCTATTTACTTGATCTCTGCTTACCTCGTCAAATACAACAGCTCACTGCTCTGCCTGCTCCACCCTGGTTCTGAAGAATCCCATGTGATCAGTCTTCTGTAATAAGAGCTTTAGTCTTTATTTCTGCTTTTGTCTTCTTTCTTCTTTCCTTTGTCTCAATTTATCTGTTTTTTTCCTCCACTGATAACATGAAGTATGAGGGTTTCCTTGTATTTTCTTGTATGTGAGCTATTTGTACTTTTTCATTCTTAAAAAATGATTCATTGCTCATTTGTATGTTTACCTAAGAGACTCAGTCAGAGGATTGAAAGTCTCATTGTATTGTATTGTATTGATTTTTCATTAGTATTGATTTCCAATCTCAGATGTATTCCCAGAACATCTTATGCAGATATAAGCAAATTCAAGTGTGTGCTCACACTTGCACACCCACACACACTTATGCAGATATAAGCAAATTCAAGTGTATGT
This sequence comes from Typhlomys cinereus, assembly GCA_023101885.1. Lineage (NCBI taxonomy): Eukaryota > Metazoa > Chordata > Mammalia > Rodentia > Platacanthomyidae > Typhlomys > Typhlomys cinereus. The sequence continues at coordinate 329,079 of JALPQD010000852.1, read as the reverse complement.
TCACACTTGCACACATACAATACACACACAAACACAACACACATACACACACACACTTTATTTTTCATGTGACTTTAATGAAACAAACGGGTTTGACAAATGAAATTTCCTTCTTATTAGATCTGATTAAAAACCAGTTTTCTTTTTTTTCTTTCCTTTCTTTCTTTCCTTTCTTTCTTTCTTTTTCTTCCTTCCTTTCTTCCTTCCTTCCTTCCTTTCTTTCTTTCTTTCTTTCTTTCTTTCTTTCTTTCTTTCTTTCTTTCTTTCTTTCTTCTTCTTTCTTTCTTTCTCTCTCTCTCTCTCTCTCTCTCTCTCTCCTTCCTTCCTTCCTTCCTTCCTTCCTTCCTTCCTTCCTTCCTTCCTTCCTTCCTTCCTTCCTTCCTTCCTTCCTTCCTTCCTTCCTTCCTTCCTTCCTTCCTTCCTCCTTCCTCTCTCTCTCTTTCTCTTTCTTTCTACATTTTTTTATTATCTCCGCTCATACAAACTTAATAGGTACACCGGTTCCCTCCCTCCCTCCCTCCTCCTCCCCCACCCCTTTGCTCACCCTCCCCTCACCCCTCCCGCCCCACCCCCTAGTGCCTCCCCTCCCCCAATCCCCAGAGAATCCTTTAATGTGCATGCCAAACTCTCCTCTGGGTCCTCCTCTCCGATGACGTACAAAGACCCAGCGGCATTTCCCTGAACCTTTCCTTTGTTCCCCTTAACCATAGGAACACTATTTTGGCTGTCAATCCCTTGCCTCGAAGGATCTTGGTGCTTTTAGCAAATGCTAGACTTTGTGAGGTCAATAGTGTGTTGGACATTGCGCAGGGCATGCAAAGTCCAATTATGATTGCTTTGGCCCTAACTTGTGTGGAGTATCTTACATATCCTTGCTCCTCCCATCCTTGTGCTCTTACACTCTTACCGCCCCCTCTTCCGCAAATTTCCCTGAGCTTCAGGATGGGGAGAGATTAGTCTGGCCTAGTTCTAGGTAGTTGATACAGAGTCTCTGAAGTTCTGGATTATGAAAAACCAGTTGTCTTCTATTTGAAACAAAACACTGTTACTTTCAAACCCTCACCATGGACATAATAGTCTTTTGCAGCACATTTTCCATGCTCATCACTTTGCATTTTAGGTGAAATGATGCAAACAGAACTTAGAGTCTTTTATCAGCCTGCCATTCCATGGGGGGAGATGAACTGTACTCGCATTACAAATTTTACAGTGATCAGGTAGGGAAGGAAATGTTAGACACTGCTGGTCAGCACCACCAATCTGTAAGTTGGAAATGTTTGTTGCACTTTGTTGCCTCACCCCCATCCAGTCTTAATTTCTTGTCATAACGTTCCCTTTTCCCTCCTCTGGGACTTATCTTTAGGTTCTCAGGTCTCAAAGGAGTTTCTCCCTGTTCCTTGGGTTCTTTTCCATTAGTTATCAAGGGAAAAAGCAAGTGCAGAGAGACAGCAAAAGAAATACTTGTGTATTTTTCTTGGGATATTATTGAAATAAGTTGGAAGAGAATTGCTTGCTATCAAAGGTAAGCTGTGCATTTAAGACTTTTAGTGGGATCACAAGGAAAAGTCTTCCTGAAGGCCAATATTGCGCCAGGGTTTTTTTTTTTTTTTTTTTTTTTAATAAAGGTTATATTGTAGGTGGACAGGGCCAGGGTGCTGGCAAGATAAAAGTAGAACAGAGCACAGAGAATGATTAAAAGGTGTGGCATGGAGGGTTACAGTGGAGTTATGAGAGGACTGGTGGCCTGAGTTGGAACAAGGGTGAGGCAGATAAACAAGTCAGTCATACTAGGTACGGTCTCTGTCACTCTGATTAACCTGGGAAGTGACCCACAAGGCAGCTTGAGACCACCAGTGTTTCCTAGGGTTTCAAGAATTCCTTACTGAGGTATTCTTTTGTATGTGGGGAGTCGAGCCAGTCCCCTCACCTATTCTTCCTTCCCTTGAATCTTTACCCTCTCCCCTAGTCTGAGAACACTGATCTTGACTTTGTGGAAGTACCTAAGTGACTACTTCAGCACAATATCACTTCTCCATTTTAGTTCTTGTACTTTACTCATCATATCATACCATATATCATATCACATCATATCATGCCATATATCAGGATGATGCACTTGTTTTTGAGTGATGGGCTTCAGAGACACACATGGGCAAGATTGAACCACTTCATCCTCATGGTGATTTTTTCTTAACAGGTCTACAGGAAAAAAAGAAAAAAACACCAAGATTTTGGTCATTTCCCATTGTATAGTGAACACTACAATTTTTTTCAGATGATTGTAGCTCTCAAAAGTGCTTGTTCTTTAGAGCAATGAAAAATTTTTTAAAACTCAGGGTGAAAGTGTCCTTCTCAGTCATACTCTTACCACGCATCCCAGAGGTAACTAGCACAACACATTTCTTTTGTATAGTTGTGTGTGAAGTATTTTATTTCATTTACAAAACACCATATATGAATCCATATAATTCAACCTTTTACTCATATGGTAATGTATTATACATCTGTTACATACTCAGCATTTTTACTTAATAACTTTAATAACATTCTGTAGCAGTATACAAAGTCCATCTTTTTGTTTTTTTCTTATAGGAACACTTAATATTTTTGTCTTGTGCACATTCCAATAAATCCCCTAACTAGCATCTTTTTGCCGATATCTAGTTCTTGCAATAATTCCATTGTTTACAAATATAAAGGATTGACTCCTAGAAATGGAATTTTTTGAGTGAAAATGGAAATTGGAAATTTTTTTGATTTTCAAATTGTATGCTCTGCCCGTTTATATATACATTTGTCCTCAGGGTAGAAAATGTACATTTTATTTTTATATTACACATTTTATTTTTAATTATATTAACAAAAGATTTTGTGCTTTTATTATCCACTACCTACCCCCATCTTGCCTTCCGTTCTACCCCACCTGTTCTCCTCTCCAGCCAGTTTCTCTCACTCTCTCACATCCCCTTTCACGTGCAATCCACTGGGTCCCATCTAGGATGCCTGCAGTATTTAGTGTCTGCGGATCCACTGTGGCATGAATGGCCCACCAGGGTAAACCCTAGAGATAGAGGCCTCTTCTCTCTCTTGTCCAGTACCAGTTCCATTCAATGTCTCAGAAAGTGTTATGTCTCATGGGATCTTCCCTGCTCCATGCAGAATGTTGATAGGCCAGTTATTGTGGAGGTCTAGTAGAAGTAGATACAGACACATTGAGTTCTTGGGTATGGCAGCCTTGAACAGAGGCTATTGTCTGACATTACCTTTCCCAATCCTTGGGCTCTTATATTCTTATTGCCCCCTCTCCCACAAATTTCCCTGAATCTTAAACAACATACTAAGGAACTTGTAAACTTTTTTCAACCTAGTAGGTGAAAAAGGAAATAGCTGAAGTTTAATTAGCATATTCATTAATGAAGTGAAGTATCTTTTTATTAATTGATTTTCTGTCTATGTATCCATCCTTCTTTCTATTTATATTTCTTTCTCTTTTGATTAGTTTCATACCTATATAAAGTATGTTCTTAATCATTTTTTGTGATCTCCTGAATTTAAAGTTGCTTGCATGAGCATGGGTATGGGGCTGTTTAATGGTGCATGGGAAACTGACCAGTGGCTATACCACTGAAGAAAATGACTCCCTCTCCTCTGGCAGCCATTAGCTGCCTATAGCTGCTCAGGTAGGTCTATGGCCTCAGGAGCCCCTCCCTGTCTATGTGGAATGCTCAAGGGCCAAGTCTTATGCAGGTGTTGTTCAGGTAGGTAGCCACAGCTGTTATGCATTCATGATTTCAATGTCATGGTCTGTGATAGTTAATTCTGGGTGTCAACTTGACATACCTGGTATTAACTAAGATTAGCTGAGAGATCACACCTGGAAGGATCAACTGAGACCACCTGAAGGGATTATACCTGCCCTGGATCCCATGGGAACCTCCATGGGACCCTCCATAGGAACCTCCCAGTAATGGACCATATAAAAGAGACCACAGAATATAGAGGAGAGACATTCCAGGAATGCTTAAGCCGTATGGAGGTCTGCTGTGACTTAGCCTGCTGCCTGCCTGCCAGCTTCAGCCATGATGCTTCCATTGCCTTGAAAGATTCTATCTATTTCCCCTCTGGAACTGTAAGTTGATTAAATCTCCTTTCTCCCATAAGTTGCTTGACTTTGGGTGCTCTTTCACAGCAATAGTAAAGAGTAACCATTACATGGTCCTTCTGGCATTTCATAGTACGCCACCCCAACCTGGGACTCTTACAGTCTTACACTATTTCTCCCCCTTCTGTGTGGTGCTCCCTGGACCTTGGAGGGACTGATATAGATGGCTCATTTAAGGCTGAGCACTCAACAGTCACTTACTCTCAGCACTTTGATCAATTGTGAGTTTGTATTTAACTGCCACCTATTGCAAACAGAAGCTTTTATGATAAGGGCTGGTTCAGCCCTAATCTGTGGGTGTAAACTTAAATATTAATTAAGAAAGTAGTTTGACTATATGATCATTTAACAAAACTTCACCAGTGGATTCCACCTCCTTAATTATTGGCTTTTGGCCAGATTTACAGTAGCAGGCATGAATTTCTCTTGTGGACTGAGCCTCAAATCCAGATGGAAATGATGCTTACTCTCTAATGACTGAAATACCAATATGCCCCCATAGACTGCTGGGATGCTCAAGAAAGATAAGAACATATAGTGGAAATCTTGGGGACTAGAGCTGATGAGTGAAGGGAAATGCCCCTATCAGTGGAATGGCCTGAGGAGGGGCAACTTGGTATGCCAGGGAGGCCTGAGTCCCCGTAAGAGCAGACAATCCAGAGGGAACACTGGGATCCATAGGTAGGAGGATGGGAGTGAGTGGGATGGATTGATGACAGGAAGGGAGGGAGTGGGAGAGGGGGAAAGAAGGGAAGCAGGGATAAGTACTCAATATCTTTGTAAGACTATAAAAATAAATAAAATTAAAAAATAGAAAATGATGCTTTCTCTCATAACAGTCATACCACTATTGTACCATTGGAAACATCTTGCCTGGCAGGCAGGTATTGTAGCATGCAGAGTTTGGAAAGACTGTTGATGACCCTTGACCCCCCAGCCGTCTGCATAGTACCTTCTGGCACTATGAAAGCTAGCCAAGATGAAGGAAGCCTCCATTTCAAACCCAGCTTAATTTCTTTATTTCCTACATCCAGTTGTATTCTATCAGCTATAGGGTCTTAACATCTAGTTCTGGTGGTTAACCAAGAACAATGAAGGTACCCTATATTGTTTGGAGAGCCTCTTGGACCCCTCCCCCTGGTCAGTAACTCTTAGGGGGGTAACTTATTTCTGGTACTGAGATGTTCATTTAAAAAATATGGCTTCTGGGAACATCATTATCCATGTGTGAAGAATGCCTCCACTCAAACATTTTTTTCTTAGTTACATTTTTAGATAACTAATAAAGCAGCAGGTTTTGGCAAGTCTTTAGTTTTGGCTAATGTCCTGTCCCATTCCCATTTAAACCTTAACATGAAATATCTTAATGCTATTTTTTTGTAAAGTATCCTTTACTGTGAATTGCTTCTTTATCTCCTATGCCCTTATTTAGTTTGGATTACTTATGTTTTCTTACTGCTTTGCCATTCAAGCCTGAAACCAGAAGCTGGTATCTCATTTCTTTTCGACCCATAAGACTTCCCAGGCAGAGTCAACTGCTCCTGGTCAAATGGACTTTGTTGACATCTGAGGCCCTTCAAGGAAGTGAGAGACTGCAGCTTCTTTTCAGTTCTGTGGGAACCAGGGTCTGCGGGCAAGGGGGGAGTTTCTTGATCATGATAATAAGGTTAAATTATTTCATTTGTGAAAACAGACTAGTGCTTAAAAGATCCCTCTGCTATTAGAGATGGCAAATCCAATCTTTTTTCATCTCTCTCCTTTTTCTCCATCCTTCATTAAGTTCCCCTTCTCTGATTGAAATAGAAGAGAGGGAGGAAAAATATTTGTGTGTTCATTTGTGTCAAAGAGGAAAAACTGGTTGGATACATCTTCTAGGTCTCAGATGTCTACTTTCCATTTTATTTCAAATCCTAGCTGGGGTTTTATACCATCTTCTAAGAAGCAAAAGTTTTGTGTGTCCTATGTCTGTTTTACTTCACTTCTCTGCCATAAAACTCACTGATCTCTTACCACAAGGAGGCCTGCTTTTCATAGTATCTAACTTCCTGCCTGCCTATTTATTTGACCTGTTTGCAATTCTTTTTCCTGGGTTTCTAGCTCTTATTCTTTTTTTTCTTCAACAAAACAACTTTTGTTAGGGTAAGTTATCAGCTTATTTTTAATCAGCTAACAAATAATGACCACAAAATACAAGCTTATTTGAACAGCAAGATAAGCAGCAAAGGATGTGAAGATTCAAGAAATGTATATATCTGACAGTCACTTCACTACCATTGGATGTAAAGAAAATAAGTATGCAATCTTCCTTTATTTGAATGAATTCAGCAAATACTGTAGGCCTAATGCTATGAAGAAACAATATGTGCTTCTCACATCATTCCAGAGTCAAAGAATTTCAAGGTCAGAGTGACCAGCATCTAGCTCTTATTCTTGAGGAAGGAAATATTTTTATTTTCAACTGATAAAAAGTTTATTTTTTTCTCTGCTTGAAAGCCTTTTTTAAAAAAATCCTATTTATTACTATATTCTTCAGGAAGTACTTAGTCTATAGCCATATTTCTTAAATTGGCTTAATCTTAAAAGTTATTTGTTTAGTTTCTTTGCTTTCAGGTACCTCCGATGTGAAAGGCAAAAGGTTGTATCTTCCAGAATGAGAATATTAAAGAAATACTGGGTTACTTAAAGAAAAATCCAAGAAAGAGGGTATCTGAGAGATAAGTTGAATGATGTTTTATAGGCAGAAGATATTTATTCAGCAAATGTTAGAACTGATTGGAGTGTTCCCTTAAGGCTTCACAAAGTTTATATTTAGATTCTGTGGGAGATGGGTGAATGATAACAATAGTAGGCATTGATTTAGTGGCGTTACAGTTGGTTGGTAAGACTACAGATACATGCAAATGAGTGTATTCTATTCTTGGCATTAGCATTTTTACTTTCTCCCTCAAGGTATGAGGTATTGCATTAAAGCGTGGTGAGAACTGCCCAGGTAATAAGTAGACCCCACATTGACTTGATAGGCATTATTTTCTCTGATTTAGCTTTCCATATGTAGCTGAAAATACCTGATTGAATGCCTGACCTCAGATGGTCCTTTGTAAAATTAGAAAGGAGGATGATGTTTGTTTCTGGTTTATTCTGCAGGAGTTTTGGGTCTTAGTTATAGACTATGCTATTAACATTATAGTATCATTTTAGCCTTTGACACATCAGGATTCCTCTTGATGTCAGGTGAGCAGTAATGTCACATCTATTGGCTGTCTCAACAAACTAGTCACTGTAGGCCGAGTGGTTATTTTATCCCAATGCTCTGGCTCCTTCAGCGTCTCCAGCAGGCTTGCACAGTAGGTATTACATTTGCAAGTAATCCATTTGGAAATACTTTTAAGTAGCTTCTGAATCATCGACCATTCCAGTGTTACACCGAGGACAACACATTTGTTCCCAAGGCATTTGTAGCCCAAATGGTGAGATGAGTTGGAATCATATGATCTCAGTGGTTCACGCAGGATTGAAAATGAACACTTTGCAAAGGCAAAGGAGTATTTCGGTAGCACACAACAGAGAAATCCAGCTTAGGACTAGAAAGTGAGGAGAGACTGCCACAGAAAGCTGAGTTGAACTTTGAAGGATGAGTAGGACTGAAGTGGACCAAACAAGGATAGAGCTGGGAGGTGAGGAGTCTTCATGTAGAGCCTTGATGAGGGGCGTGCACTGAGCAGGGATCTTAATATTTGTAACAGAAACTCCTTTGACTAGGTTAGGCAAATAGTAATTTCTGCCAGGAGGTAAGGATTGCCTCTTAACTCTTTGAAAGGCCTGGAAATACAGATTCTATTCTGAGCTTGTAGGAATAATTCCTAAAAATCCAGAGATCAGTTTGTCTGCTGAGGGAGCTTTGTTTCTTCCTCCATCAGAAAGCTATAGGATTGGACATTTCTGCTTCTGGTTTAGGTCCAGGCCCACATCATGTGTGACCTAGGTAAGCCACATGAAGGCTTAATTCTCGGCTGCTTTTGCCCTCTGATTTGGTTGTGAATCATGCTCCAATGGGTGTATTTGTTTAGTAGAACCCAGCCCCATCTGAAATGCTAGCAGTGAAAATGTCTGGGCAGTGTACTTTTCGGCCAGGCTGTGCAGTGCAGAAAGTTATGCCAAGAGGGGGCAGAGTGGATGTTGAATGAGCCAGTCTGACACATATCACATGGAGAGTTGACGTGCTTGAACTGAAAGAAGACTGGTGTGACCAGAGTCTGGAATGGAAGTGAGGCAATGCTGGAGATCAAGATAGGACCTTGGGGGTGCCTTTCGGGCAGCCAGCTGAGGGCTCAGAAGTTAACTTGTTAAGAAGTGGCTAGTCCAGATTTGTACTCAAGTCTGTTTGTCTTGGGAATCTGCACTTTAGAAGTACCTCCGTCTGGAGTGGAGTTCTCTGAAGTATTCTGTGTATTCAGCCCGAGTTCAATGAGCATCTGTTTCCCATCTGGCCTTCGACTGGCTTGTGGAGGTTCCTGAAGAGAGGGAAGCCTTGACCTGACCTGCAAGGACGGGGGTGTGGACATCATTGCAGCATTTCTAAATGTCCGTGGCCTTAGTGAAGTCTCCTCTTACTGTTGATTTATTTTTTCCTGGCCTTCTCTCTTTAAGCAATGAAAAAAATCTGACAATTGAATGGAAGATACTTACTTTCTTCTTGAGTTAGTGGACCTTGACTTCTGGTGGAAGAATTGGAGACAGTGGTTACTAAGAAGCACTTTTTAAAAAAAAATGTTCATTAAAAAAAAGTGTCAGTGTCTACAAGTTAGGGCCAAAGTAATCATAATAGGACTTTGCATGACCTGCGCAATTACCAACATATCATTGACCCCCCAAAGTCTAGCATCGGTCACAAGCACTAGGATCCTTAGAGGCAAGGGATTAACAGCCACAATAGTGTTCCCATACTAAAGGGGAACACAAAAAAGAGCTCTAGGCAATGCTACTGAGTCCTTACACCAACCACATCAGAAGAGGAGGACCCAGAGGAAGTTTGACATGCATATTAAAGGATCCTCCAGGAATGGGGGGGGAGTACTGGGAGAAAGTGAGAGAGGGGGGAAAGAAAGGGGAAAAAGAGGGAGGGAGCAAGGGGATCCAGGGAGGGGTGGAGGGAGGGAGGGTAATACTATCAAGTTTGTATGAGTGGGAAAAAATTAATTAAAAAAGTATCAGTGTCGTATATTAAAATAGCACTAAAGTAATTGAGTAGGCTTATCTTCAAGGATTATTTTATGATGTGAAAACATGCCAGATGTTATTTACATGCAAAAATTATGTGACTGACAAGAGGTACTCTGTATAATTTAATAGTCTGCCAACCATAATATGAAACTACATCAGAAGATGGGAATGAGGGTATAAATCTAATATGACTATTCATATCTCAAGATCAAGTCCTCAGCCCATGAAATTGCTGCAGTGATTTAGGCATTGCCATAAGGTTCTTTCTGGAAAGGAAACAATTCATTATTACGGTGTGAATGAATAGCTAGGAAGTGACAACTGTAAGACTTGATGACCAAGAGTGCACTTGTAATAAATAACTTCTGGCACTTTTACTTTCTAGATATGTGTGGTCTTAGGAAATTATTTCCCTTACCTAATCCTTAGTTTCCTGTTGGGCCAGGTGGGAATAATAGAATGACTTTGCAGAGTTGTTGTGAAGATGAAAATAGGACATGTGTATTAGGGAATCACAGTGTTTGCCACCTAGCAGAGTGATGAATGCATGTCACTAAACATTGTCATGGCCATGGGGCCAGCCTTTAAGATGATCTTGTCTTTACAGTTAGCAACTGCGTGCTGCACATTAAGCTCAGAGAGATTCCTGCAGTTTGACAAAAATTTAAACTGGTGAAATTAGATCCCTAAATTAGTTCAGTAATGTAGGGTTAAAGTTATTTTACTAGTACTTTATTTACTTTTATTTTTATTATTATTATCCAGGATCTTACTTACTCCATGCTGTCCTTGAACTCACCGTATAGTCAAAGATGACCTTGAACTTCCAGTCCTGCTTCCACCTCCTCAGTGCTGAGGTTGCAAGTGTGGGGTACCACACCTGGCCTAGCTAAAGGCATCTTTGTGGGCTTGTTTCCATGAAGAAACTAATGTGTTTGCTTTATTGGGATTTAATTTGAACTGACTTCACTATATACAAAGCCAGAAGTTATTTATTACAAAGTTCTGTGAATTTGTCATTATTGATTGACAAATGAAAAGTGAAAAATAGGGCTTGAAAAATCCTCTACTTTTATAAGTACACTAAAGAAGGTCCCGCCTCTAATGTTGGCTGACATCATTTGCTAGCTGCATATGAAGTTAAACTTCACTTACTCTTGAGGGTACTCATATTGGCCTTTCTGCCTCTAACTCAGGACTGACATTTTCTGCAGTTCCTTGTTTCTTTGTTCACTCATTGTAGCAAATCCTTAATGAACATCCCCTATGTGCCAGGCACTCTTTCAGGTACTAGAGATGTAGCAGTAAGAAGAATAAACAAAAGTGCCTGTCCTCACGGCCCTCCTCCAGGAAAGAATTGTGGGCGGCAGGATGAGCATGATGTATTGTGCAAACTATAGAACTTACTGCTGTTAAATTTGCTGAGCTCTGTCTTCCTCTCTGGTTTTTCTTCATTTCTCATTTAATTTTTTCCTAGCCTACATTTCTTTTGGATTCTATTTGTCTTCCCTTGGAATTTCCTTCAAACCCATGAAAGATGTGCCTGTATTTCCCAAATATAAAAGAGTTCTATACAAACGAATATTCTACACATACAGATAGTTTCAAAGACAGGCAAATTATAAAAGGGAAGTTAATCAAGCTCAGCTGTCCTTAGGTAGCCAATAGTCTCAAGTTTCTGTTTCTAATTCCATGGAAATGAGACAGATCTTGCTTCCTTTTGGCACTTGTTTAAAGGACAGCTTGATGGGAGAGGTCTTGTGAGACCCACATTTGAGGCATATCTGCTCTAATAGATACAGTCTTGCTCATATAACAGTTTGACAGGCAACCTTCCTCCATATGGTGACTCGGGTACCAGAGATCTTTCTGTCCTGTGACTCTGCTATCCTCCATTCAGTGAGCAGATGGGAGAAAAGCTTAGAGAGTGATAAGGCACAAGTCATGCCCAGAAGTGATGTGGGTCACTGGTACTCACATTGCAGTGGCTATGACTTAGTCACATGACTGCAGCTAACTTTGAAGAAGACTGGAAAATGTCATTTTTATGGGTAGCCATTCAGTAATATTTTTTTCACTTGGCATAACGGGCAAAGTATCAGAGGGTGTCCACTATAATCCCATTTATGAGCACAGTAGTCACTTGCCTCCAGGGTTTCTTATTTCTCAGCCCTATCATCGAGTAGTCTTTTCTAGAACTTAAATCTGATGTTGGATTTCCCTCTTTCTTTAGGCAAGTTTTTAAATTTTTATTTATCTGAGGAAGAGAAAAAGAGAGAAAGAGGGGGAGAAGATGAGAGAGAGAGAGAGAGAGGGAAAGTGAAAAGAGAAGCAAGAGTGACAATAAGCGAGTGAAAGAGTATGAATATACAAGCAGGAAGAAGGATGCCATTGTGCAGGTGTGTATGGAAGTCAAAGTATAACTTTCAGAAGTGTCAGTTCTCTCCTTCCACCATGTGGGCTCCAGAGATCAAACTAGGGCTCCAGATTTGCATGGAGGCACCTTTATTTGCTAAGCTATTTCTCTGGCCCCCAATTTATTTATGTATTTATTTATTTTTATTAAGTGTGCATGCATGTGTGTGTGTGTGTGTGAGAGAGAGAGAGAGAGAGAGAGAGAGAGAGAGAGAGAGAGAGAGACTGAGAGAGACTGAGAGCACTGTGTGTCCCTGTGGAGAACCAAGGGTGACTTTGGGAATCATCCTGGTTGCTTCTACCTGGTTCTTGCTTTGTTCTGGGATTTCCCAGGCCCCGCCCACCAGGCCACCACCATTTCCAGCCTGGTGTTTTTACATGGGACCTGGGATCTGAACTCAGGGCTTTCTGCTTTGGAGGCAAAGTCTTAACCCCTGATCCATCTCTCTACCCCCGCCCCCTTGTTCTTTTAGACAGATGGGATGCTAGACAATTATCATTATTAGCCTGTCAGCTATTATTTCTCTCTAGGGAAGTCGAGTCATCTGACATCTTTGTTTATGGAATCACAAGTTGGTCAGAGATCCTGCTACGGCAATCTGACTTCCAGCATACTTTGGGAAGGGAGGTGTCCTCCCACACTCACTGTTGCCTTGGTGAGAGAGTTTTGCTATTCTAGATAGTTTGTTTTTGCTCAGACTCCAAAAACACTGTTCCAAGATCACCGCATCTTCATGAGTGAAATGATTGGCCTCTAAAGCAGCAGCATTTACAGAAGTCCCCAGGGTGGGGTTATATTCTAAGTAGAAATCTTCTATGTTGAAACATTATACATAGTCTTTCTACACTCTCCCTCACTTCCTTGATGTTCCTATTATTCAACTTTGCATAATTTTTAAGATTCTTGGAGGGGAAATGTCACCCTTTGGGATTTTATTAATAGTATTACTTTTCAGTGCATCTTTTGAAGTCTCTTTCATTATAAACAGCCAATTTTCCCTAGAGATAATAACTTGCAGCACCAAATATTTGCATTTCATTTGAAATAAAAACCGAGGGGTTGAATGTTTTAAATACAAGCAAAGTGAGTTCTCCGGTGTCTAGAAAGCTGTATAATGGACCACACGTTTGAAGCTTTATGTAGACAGATGTGGAAGATTTCTTTCTTCTACTTTTTTCTTTTTCATTTTTGAGACAGGATCTCGTGTGGCTGAATCTTTTCTCCAACTCCGCTATGTACCTGAGGTTGGCCTAAACCTCCTGAGAGTGGGATTAGAGCATGCACCATCACACTTGGATACTCATTTCTGTTTTTCACTGAACACACTAGCTCAGCTTAAGATTGACACCAAGTCGCAAATATCTCTGCCAAGCCAACAAATACAACAGAGCAGAGTTGAGCAGAGGAGACTTATCTAGACATGCCTTTCTTCCAAATTCTGTCTTCTGCTTGAATGACTAAGGCCTCCTCTGCACCTTCAGTCTTTGCAAGTAGCTGCTCTCTTTCAGGTAGCTGACTTCACACCTTTACCCACAACATTATGTTCATTGTTATGGCTGATTTGCCCTTCATTGTGTCCCTAGTGATTAAGAGTCTGAGTGTTCAATAAGTATCTGTTGAATGAATGAACGATCATGTCACTGCTTATGCAATGAAGTTTAAATGACCTTTTTCCTCTTGCACGTCAGTTTTTTTTTTTCTGGACTATTTTTGCTTAATGGTGTGTGGGAAGTCATTTACTGCTTTGATATGCCATTATCTGCCCTTGAGAAAATTCAATTAGACATATGATATATGAGAACTCCCACAAAGATCAGATCACAGTTGAAAAATAGGAAGACAGACAGAGACTTTTAGATAGAACTCAAACTTCAGACTATAAATGGACTCATCGGGTTGGAGAAATGGCTTGGCAGTTATGACTCTGCCTCGCAAGCAGAAGGTCTTGAATTCAGATCCCAGGTTGCACATAAAAAAATGCCAGGTGGAAGCGGTAGTGGCCTGCATTTCAGGCCTTGGTGGGTGGAGCCTGGGAAATTCCAGAGGGAAGAAAGAAGGAGGTAGAAGCAATCCAGGATGATTCCTAAAGTCACCCTCTCTCACACACACAAAATAAAATATTTATTTATTTAATTTTCAATCTTTATGCCTCAGTAGGAGAATCACTATCTTGAACCACCAAACCTGGCTTTTGTAGACTTTAAAGCAAAATCTAATGGTAGCCTGCTCAAATCCTTTCCTATTTCTGACACATCCTTCTCCTGTCTATTCCTGATTCCTTCTGTCAGAATATACTTGACAGCTATGAAGAAGCTACTAACACTAACAAAGCATGGGGTGATATAGACAGGAAAAAAGGTAGGTGGTTATGGAAGTGGAGAAGGTTATGGGAACAGTAACTAGATTGGATAGCTTCATTCCCATGAGGAAAGGAGTGCAGTTGGAAAAGCAGGAGCTTCAATTTCAGTACCAAGCAATAAAACAGGCTGACACTCAGCATGGAGACTTGTGAGCCTTCACTTCCAGAGAGATGTGGGACAGAGCTTTTGATTTGTGTCTTGCCTACTTTGTGAACATCTCTGCTTACTTAATTGTTCACCCACAGGCATCTGTTCTACTCTGTTCCACTCATGTCTAGCTGTTTAGGTTCCTTTGCACCAGCTCTTTCTCTTAGAACTGATCCTGGTAGACAGGGTTCCTAAGAATTCTGTTGTAATATAGCCAATCATCCAGTCTGTCTTTGAATCCTGTTAAATGTCTAGATTCATTCATTCAGAAAATGATGTGAGGAAGGTCGAAACGTGATATTAGAGAGCACAAAGCCCTAGGTTACCCCCCCAGTTTCAATAAAAGTGCTATTAAGGCATGACTCTGGAATTTGATAGGAGCATTTCCGAAAGCTCGGTGACCTATTGAGTACTTAGATGTATTTAAAATTTTTAAATTTTAATTGTTGGTGTGTCTACGTGTGCTCGTGTACATACACTAATGCATTCATGGATAAAAATGTGTGTGTGGAGGTTAGAGGCCAACTTCAAGGAGTCAGTTCTTGTTTTCTGCTTTGTTGAGGCAGATTCTTGCTGGCTGTTGCTGTGTACAGCACAAGGGCTGGCCTGTGAGCGTCCCGTCAACACTCCTGTCTCTGCCTGGTGCCCTCTGAAAGGAGTGCCTGGGATTACAGATGCGAGCGACCGCATCAGCTTTTAACACGTCTCTCAGAATCAAGCACAGGTCATCAGGCTTGCACTGGGAGGACTTTTACCCACTGAGCGCTGCAGGCTTACTTTCAGTCTTTTTATCTTTGTTTTCTTTATTATTGAATAGATAGGGGGGTTCTGATAAAACAGAAAAATCCAACCCAGTTTTTCAAACAAAAGTCCCAAAAATACTCCACTGGGTGCACCAGTGTATGCCCTCTTACAGGAGGGCTCCAGACACTCAGGCAAGGGGATCTGTAGTTCAAGGCTAACCTGGGCTAAGGGGATCTGTAGTTTAAGGCTAGCCTGGGCTACGTGTTGAAACTCTGACTCAAAAGTATCCTGATATGAAGGAATTTGACTCTGAGCATGGTGTTAGAGAAAGTGTCCTTATATATTGTTTGAAGAAGTCTGGAATAAGGCTACTAAATACTTGCTGTTATACCCCAAGTATTTTAAGAGACTGAAAGGAGGTAGTGGTGTGGGAAGCGCCTTACAAATGTCAAAGTGTCCTGGAAATTTATGGTGTGAACCTAGCAACATCCTTGACATTTAAAGATGGTTTCATTCGATAAAAGTCATCTAGCATAAACAATGTATTGATAGCTAAAGCCTGACAACTGTGTCGTTCTTCATGTGACCTCACTTTTGGCCATCCTAAAGGACTTAGATTCTTTCTATAAGAAATGATCTCTTTACTGGGTGCATCCTTGTTTCATATGCTGCATACGAGCAATATTTTTGTCTCATTCTCCTGGTCCTTCCAAAACCTTGACCCCTACTATAAAGTTCCAAATGTCAAAGTGATAGATTTTTGTTTAAAAGTTGATGTCTTGGGGCCAACTAGATAGCTCAGCAAGTAAGGTGCCTGCTCACAGCCATGGTGAGCTGACTTTAAGCCATGGAAGCCCACATGCTAGAGGGAAAGAGCCGCCTTCTGAAAGGCCTCTGGCCTTTTGTGTGTGCCATGACATACATAATGCCCTGCTCTCTCCTTTCTCTGTCCTGCTCGCAAATGCACAAATAAATAAATACATAGGAAGATGATAGTTCAAGATGGCAGTATCACAGCTCAAAGTTTTATGCAGTTCTCTTTCTTTGAACATTTTCAGAGAGGAGAGAGTTGTTGCTAGAAAGCATTAATTTATGGAATGGTCTATGTATTGGATGGGGCCCAAAGCAAAGGTGGTTAGCTGTTTTCTGGGGATAGTGGATAGAATTCCTCGACAGTGGTCTTAGAAGCATGTAATTTGATGACTCCCTAACAGTAATAATTTTCTTTTTCCTTCCTTGTCTCCTTTTGCTCTAAGACTCCCCTCCTGGTGTTTGCCTCTTGGTTCCATGACAGTGACCCTGAGCAGTAGCTCCATAGTTGTAGGGAGGGTGGGAGAAATGGACAGAGCCCTGGCTGCTCTTCCCTGCATCACTGTTTTGTTGTTGTTGTTGGTTTGCATATTTGTTTCAGTCCCCAAAGCCTAGCACAGCCTTTGTTTCCTCCTGTGCAGCAGCTCTGAATTTCTGAGTTAAAACTTCAAAATTACCATGCCTGCCCTCTAGTGGCAGGTCTTGTGCAACTCAGGTTGCCTTGGTACTATGGTGGTTCTCACTACTCAGTTTTATTTGCTGTATATCCCCAATTTACACAGGAAGGACAGGGTCAATGGTAGTTGACTTGTCACTCAAGGAGGACCCAGGAACATGGGCTTGGAAATTAGAGCCCTTTAAAGAAAAATAACTAGAGCTTTCAATGCCTGTTACAGAAAGAGGTGTGCATGCAACAGAAAAGAGAGGGAGCCTAGCATGGTGGGTGGTCCACACATACAATCCCAGTGCTCAAGAGTTTGAGGCAGGAGGATCACCATGGGCTCAAAACCAGCATGGGTTATGCAGTGAGTTCAAGGGAAGCCTGAGCTACAGTGTAAGACTCTGTATCAAAATACCAAAAAGAACAAAGAAGAAAAGAAAATGTCAGTATAACTGTTGTAGTGGGTTTTGTGCACAGTTAAAGGAATCTAGATTATTTTATTTACTAGCCACTCAGAATCAAAATGTGATGAATGGTTGAAAATAAGAAAGGTTATCCTTTTAAAAATGTTATTTATTTATTTATTTATTTATTCTGCGTGTGTGTAGGTGCTGGTGTGGATGTGTGGTATAGGCATTTTTTGGTGTAGCTGTGTATCAGAGGGACCTGTGTCCCTGTGGAGACCTAAAGGTGACGTCAGGAATCATCCTGAATTGTTCTACCTCCTTTTGCTTTGTTCTGGGTTTCCTAGGCTTTCCTTTCCAGTGCTGGAAGTGTAGGCAGCTCCCATTTCTGCCCAGTATTTTTATGTGGGATTTGGAATCTGAACTTAGGTCCTTCTGCTTGCAAGGCAAAGGCTTAGCCTCTGAGCTCTCTCTGTGGCCCAAGTTGCCTTTTATTTAACCCTTCTTTGATCACATTGAACTTCCATTTTCCCTCATCAAATGTTTTGTGTTTCATCTGCAGCCCTGTTAACTTTGAGAAATGCAGATGTAAAGCTTGATGTCTACTTCATGTCAGTTTATATTGTGGTTTCCTTTTACTTCTGAGACAGTTTTGTTTATTCTCATGAGGAACAGCATTAAGAGTGATGCATAAACTTCCATGGTTGGAGCCTTGCAGTTCATCTCTGAGCATCTCTTCTTTGTTTTCGAAGTCCTTCTCAGTGGAGAGAGAACTGCAGGAGAGCAACAGTAATTACCCAGATGAGCCCTGGAGGATAACAGAAGAACAGCGGGAATACTATGTCAATCAGTTCCGGTCCCTTCAGCCAGATCCGAGTTCCTTCATTTCAGGTGAGAGAACATGGCCGTCTTGGAACACTTCTCATGTGAATAATGAAAAGCATCTTAAGAAATAATGTGTACAGACTGACTAAGAGCCCCCCTTCTCTGATTTCAGTTCATTTTCCTCTAAGGTAGAATCTCTTAGGAACTGTAAACTATATAGACAAGTTAAAACGATAAACAAGAAATTATATTTCTGTTTCCAAGGGATTAAATGGGAATGTGAGAGACCCTGGTCCAGACCCTGTACCTTTTTATTTTTTTATTTTTTTCTCTCTGTAAAATTTTTTTTATTAATACATTTTTATTATTATTTCAGCTCATACAAACTTAATAGGTACACCAGTTCCCTCCCTCCCTTCTCCTCCCCATACCTCCTGCTCCTCCTCCCCACCCCATCCCCCAGTGCCTCCCGCCCCAATTCCCAGAGAGTCCTTTCTTGTGCATGTCTGATTTTCCTCTGGACCCTCCTCTTCCATGACGTACAAGGACCCAGTGGCCTTTCCCTGAACCCTTTCCCGTGTTCCCCTTAGGTATAGAACACTGCTGTGGCTGCCAATCCCTTGCCTCTAAGGATCGTGGTGCCTTTAGCAGATGCTAGACTTTGTGAGGTCAATAGTGTGTTGGACAATGCAAGGGCATGTAAAGTCCAATTATGATTGCTTCAGCTCTAACTTGTATGGAGTATCTTGCATATCATTGCTCCTCCCATCTTTTTGCTCTTACACTCCTACCGCCATCTCTTCCGCAAATTTCCCTGAGCTTCAGGATGGGGAGAGATTAGTCTGGCCTAGTTCTAGGTGGTTGATATAGAGCCCCTGAATTTCTGTGGTTTGTTGATTTTCTTTTGCAGTTTTGCTGCTCCTGCAATGCCCTTCACTCCATCCTGGTGGGCATTGTATGTCACCCCCTGGCCAGAGACAAAAAGCTGTTAAACTAGAGTCTTGTGATAAAAGCATATTCAAGGGTAGATGTAATAAAAGTGGGAAACCACAGTGAGGGAGGGGTCTATCACCCATTTGCAAAATGGTTACTTTTTATCTGCCAGACTATATGCCCTCGTCTTCTGGTGAGATCATTCCCCCTCAGTAGTAAATG
Source organism: Typhlomys cinereus (assembly GCA_023101885.1). Lineage (NCBI taxonomy): Eukaryota > Metazoa > Chordata > Mammalia > Rodentia > Platacanthomyidae > Typhlomys > Typhlomys cinereus. Next base: position 310,175 of record JALPQD010000852.1, on the reverse strand, counting down.
ATCAGGAACGAAAGTCTGTGAACTTAATCAGATGTCTCATTACTTATTTGAGTCCTTGATGGAGGCCTATTTTCTCTGCTGTTACATGGTCCCCTCTGTCCTTGTTTCTGGTGTGGCCCTCCTACCCCATCCCTCCTGTTCATACTCCTTGAAATTACTGTCTCTAGGTGGGCTGGGTGAGTTTGGTACTAGGAGCCACCTATTAGGGAGTACATACGGCGCTTAATTTTCTGGGTCTGGGATACTTCACTTAATATAATTGTTTCTAATGACACTCATTTCCCGGCAAATTCCAGTAATTCATCATTTTTCATGGCTGAGTAGTACTCCATTGTATAGATGTTTCCTTATCTGCTCATCAACTGTTGGACATTTGGGTTGATTCCATGACTTTGCTATTGTAAACAGTGCTGCTATGAACATGGTCGTGCTTGTGCTATCGAGGTGAACCTCTGCTGCATGGGGGGTTATTCCCAAAAGTGGAATAGCAGGGTCATATGGCATTTCAATCTTTAATTTCTTTAAGAATCTCCAGACGGCTCGCCAGAGTGGCTGTATGAGCCTGCATTCCCACCAGCAATGTAGCAGAGTTCCCCTCTCTCCACATCCTCTCCAGCACTTGTTGTTGTTTGAATTGTGGATTTTTGCCATCCTGACCAGGGTGAGATGATATCTCAGGGAAGTTTTGATTTGCATTTCCCTGATGGCTAAGGAAGTGGAGCATTTTTTAAGATACTTGTTAGACATTTTAATTTCATCCCTGGTAAAACTTCTTTTAAGTTCCAAGGCCCATTTTTTAATTGGGCCATTGTTTTCCTTGGAGTTTAGTTTTCTAAGTTCTTTGTGCACTCTGGACAGTAGAGCTCTGTCAGATATGTGGTTAGTGAAGATTTTTCTCCCATTCTGTGGGTTGCCTTTGTTCTCGAGTTACAATCTCTTTATCAAAACAGAAGCTCTTTAATTTCACAAGATCCCAACTGTTGAGAGTTGGTAGCAGTGACTGTGCCATTGGATGTCTGTTTAGGAAATGTTGGCCTAGCCCAACAGCTCGAGGGAGTTCCCTATCCTTTCAACTATGGTTTTTATAGTCTCTGGCCTGATATCAAGGTCCTTGATCCATTTGGAATTAAGTCTTGTACACGGTGACAAGTACGGGTCCAGCTTTAATCTTCTGCATGTGGAGATCCAGTTTTGCCAGCACCATTTGTTGAAAATGCTTTCTTTTTCCATTGGATTTTTTGGGCCCCTTTGTCAAAGACCAAATGGCTGTAATTGTGTGGGCTTATATCTGGGTCCTCAATCCTTATCCATTGATCTGTGTGTCTATTTTGGAGCCAGTACCAGGCTGTCTTTATAACTATGGATTTGTAGTATAGACTTAGGTTTGGTATGGTAATACCTCCAGCAGTGTTTTCGTTACTCAGGATTGTCTTTGCTATCCTGGGTCTTTTGTGCCTCCATATGAACTTTGAGATTGTTTGGTCAACTTCTTTGAAGAATTACTTTGGGATTTTAATTGGTATAGCATTGAATTTGTATATTGCCTTTGGTAGGATGGTCATTTTTACGATGTTGATTCTGCCAATCCAGGAACAAGGGAGGTGTTTCCACCTTCTGGTGTCTTCTGCTATTTCTTTCTTTAGGGTTTTAAAGTTTTCATTGTAAAGGTCTTTTACCTCCTTGGTTAGGTTTATACCAAGGTATTTCATTTTTTGAGGGGCTATAGTAAGTGGGATTGTTTCTCTCAAGGCCTTTTCACTTCTTTCATTCTGGGCATATAGGAAGGCCTCTGATTTTTGCACATTTATTTTGTATCCTGCCACCCTGCTGAACTTCTCAATTAGTTCCAGAAGCTTCCTGGTGGAGTTTTTGGGATCATGTAGGTATACGATCATGTCATCTGCAAATAGGGATAGCTTGACTTCTTCCTTGCCGATTTGCATCCCTCTTATGTCCCTTTCTTGTCTTATGGTTTCAGCTAAGACTTCAAGTACAATATTGAATAGAAGTGGTGAGAGTGGACAGCCTTGTCTAGTTCTGATCGAAGTGGGAATGCTTCCAATTGTTCCCCATTGAGCATAATCCTTGCTGTGGGCTTGTTGTATACAGCTTTTATTATATTGATAAAGGTTCCTTTCATTCCTACAGTCTCTAGCGTTTTGATCATAAAAGGCTGTTGGATTTTGTCAAAGGCTTTTTCTGCATCTATCGAGAGTATCATGTGGTCTTGGACTTTGGACTGGTTTACATGATGAATTACATTTATTGATTTGCGTATGTTGAACCAACCTTGTGTGCCGGGGATGAAGCCTACTTCATCCCCGTGAATGATCTTTTTAATATCTTTTTGAATCCGATTTGCTAAGACTTTGTTGAGAATCTTTGCGTCTGTGTTCATCAGAGAGATTGGCCTATAGTTTTCTTTTTTAAGTGAATCTTTATTAGGTTTTGGGATTAAGACGATATTAGCTTCATAGAAGGAATTTGGTAGTGTTCCTTCCTTTGCTATTTGATGGAACAGTTTAAGGAGTATTGGTGTTATTAACTCCTTAAATGTCTGGTAGAACTCTGTGCTGAATCCATCTGGTCCAGGACATTTTTTGGTAGGAAGATTCGAGATTACTTCCTCAATTTCCTTATATGTTATAGGACTATTTAAATAATTCACAACTTCCTGATTCAATTTAGGTAAGTTGTGTTTACTTAGAAATTCATCCATCTCTTTTGGGTTGTCAAACTTCACAGAGTATAAGTTTTTGAAATATGATGTTATAATTCTCTGGATTTCTTGGGTATCAGTAGTGATAACTCCATGTTCATTTCTAATTTTGTTAATTTGGGTTTTCTCTCTCTTGCTTTTGGTTAATTTAGCTAGGGGTGTATCAATCTTATTGATTTTTTCAAAGAACCAGCTTTTTGACTGGTTGATTTTTTTCTATCGTTTTCTTAATCTCGATTTCAGATATTTCTCCCCTTAGTTTGCTAATCTCCTCTCTTCTACTACTTTTGGGATCAGATTGCTCTAGTTTCTCTAAAGCTTTAAGCTGGATTGTTAAGTTGTTTATTTCTGATGTTTCCATTTTTTTGATGTAGGCATTAAGAGCTATGAACTTACCTCTTAGAACAGCTTTCATTGTGTCCCAGAGATTTTGGTAAGTTGTATTTTCATTATTATTCATTTTCAGGAAATCTTGAATTTCCTTTTTAATGTCTTCCTTTATCCAGTTCTCATTCAGCATCATATTGTTAAGTTTCCAGGAGTTAGTGTATTTTCTCTTGTTTGTTGTATTGCGGATGTCCAGCTTTAGGCCATGGTGGTCTGACAGGGCACAGGTTAGAATTTCAACTTTTTTGTACATGTGTAGATTCATTTTGTGGCCTAGTATGTGATCTATTTTGGAGAAAGTTCCGTGTGCTGCTGAGAAAAATGTGTATTCTTTGGTGCATGGGTAAAAAGTTCGATAGAGGTCTGTAAGGTCCATTTCTTTAAGGGTTTGATTAAGTTCCAAAGTGTCTCTGTTAAGCTTTTGACCTGTTGATCTATCCCATGTTGAGAGGGCGGTGTTGAAGTCCCCAAGAATTATCGTTTGGGGGTTGATTTCTTGCTTTAGACGCTGTAGGGTTTTCTTAATGAATGTGGAGGGGCCCATATTAGGTGCATATATGTTCAGTATTGTGAAGTCTTCCTGGCGAATTGTACCTGTGACTAAAATGTAGTATCCATCCGTGTCTCTTATAATTTTCTTTGGTTTGAAGTCCACTTTGTCTGATATCATAATGGCTACCCCTGCCTGTTTTCTGCTTCCATTAGCTTGTAGAATTGTTGACCAGCCTTTTATTTTTAGGGCATGCCTATCTTTTGTGGTGAGATGGGTTTCCTGCAGGCAGCAGATTGATGGATTGTGATTTTTAATCCAAGTTTGTAATCTGTGTCTCTTGATCGGTGAGTTAATTCCATTAACATTTAGTGTTATAATGGAGAAACTATTTTTGATTCCAGTCATTTATTATGTTTAGTAGTTTTTATAAGTATATTGCTTCACTTTTAATGATGTTATACTTGCCTTCTGTTCTCCTGGATATGCCTGTTTTTTTTCTTCAAGCTTGAGTATCATTTCTAGCATTTTTTGAAGGCCTGGTTTGGTGGACATATATCTCTTCAAGTTGTCTTTGTGCTGGAAGATTTTTCTTTCTCCCTCTGTCATGATTGATAGTTTTGCAGGGTAAATCAGCCTGGGTTGACATTTTTATTCATTCAATACTTGAAGTATGTCTCTCCAAGCTCTTCTTGCTTTTACTGTTTCAACTGAGAAGTCATTTGTTATTTTAATAGGTTTACCTTTAAAAGTGACTTGTTTTTTCTCCCTTGAAGCTCTCAGCACCAGTTCTTTATCTTGAATGTGGAGTGTTTTGACTATTATTTGCAGTGGGGTGCTTCTGTTTTGGTCATATCTGTTTGTGGTGCGGAATGCCTCTTGTATATGTATGGGCCTCTCTTTTTTTAAATTAGGAAAGTTTTCCTTGATGATCGTTTGAAAAATTTCCTCAGGGGTGGTATTTTGAGATTCTTGCTCTGGAATTCCATGAATACGCATGTTAGGCTTCTTCAGGGTGTCCCATATCTCCTGGATATTTCTCTCAAGTATCTTTTTGGCTTTAACAACCTCTTCCATTGAGCTGGTTAATACTCCCACTTTATTTTCAAGATCTGAAATTCTGTTTTCTGCTTCATTAGTTCTGCTGATAAGACTCTCTGTGGAGTTCTGGGTTGAAGATAACTCGTCTTTTACCTCAGTTTTAAACTCTGCTTGAGTCTGTTTTAATTGCTCTATGCCCGTTTTTGTTTCTTGCACTGTTTTTCTCAACTCCTCCAAGTGTCTGTTGTGTTCCTCCTCAAAGCGATTGATTCGATTATTTAATTCCTCCTGGATTTCCTCTTTCATAGTATTGAACATGGTAATGATCATATTTTGAACAACGGTATCCTGGGTCTGGCTTTCTTGGCCATTTTCCATGGGTTTGTTCTGGTTGGAGTCTAACATTATGGGATTAATTCCTTCAGTGGGAGATTTGTTTACTTGAGTGTTGTTTCTCATGGATTTGCACTTTGACTTTGGCATTGTCTTTTTAACTCTTAAGATCTTCTTTTAATTTCTGTGCATTTTTCACTAAACTGAATTATTTGCCCTGAGGTTTTGGGGGTGGGCAGAGACGGAGCTTACCTAGGTCGAGGTGAGTCCAGGCTGGACCCCACGCGTCCCGGGCGGGGGAGTGGGGGAAGGAAGGATAGTGCGTCGGCGGGCGCTATTTAACCTGGGGGAGAGCCCGGGCGCAGGGGGGTGCCCTCTCTTCCTCCCAGGCCCTGCGTGTTGGCTCCGGCTGGCTGGTGGGAGGAGCTGGGTCCCTCGGGCGGCCTGAGGGTTCCAGGGGTGGGCGGGGACGGAGCTTACCTAGGTCGCAGTGCGGTGAGACCCTGCGCGTCCTGGGCGGCGGAGTGGAGGGCAAGGGAGGATGGGGCGGAGTGGAGGGGAAGGGGCCTGTACCTTTTTAACTGAAGCACGTGAGATAGTAGACTGCAGCGCCAAGAGGACGCCTCATACTGCTTGTACGTTATCTGAGAGAGCAAGGGCTCTGCCTTCTAACATACATCTCTTTTGATGTTCTCCACTCCCTAGAAGTTCAGGCTCATTTTCTTTGGCTCAAGTCTTTCTTCTCTGGCTTTTGGAATTAAGGAATGGGGGGAAAATAGGCCAGCATTTCCCCCTTTGTCAGTTAATCAGGGTTGTATTTAGATGTATGCACTCCTGTTGCGTTCTCATGTAAGATTCAAGCTGAGAAGAATTGATTGCATTCCCATGTGCCTACACACTTTGCCAGCATGAAGACTAATGAAACAGTGAAATAGCAAAGGCTGGAAGACAAATCATAAAACTTTCTCCTTGGGCTTCAGTTTCGAAGCGTAGCAATGTTTTTGATCACTCTAACCTGGCAGTGACATGTAGACGTAGACTGACTGGATTTTCTGTGAAATAAGGTGTGCAGTTGAGATATACTTATAAACGTAAATGCAAATATCATTTTCTGATTAGTGTTAGTGATTAGTGGCCTTATGAAAGAGTGCATACTGCAGATACAACAAACTAATGGTGTTGTCATGATTTAGAAAAGACAAACAGAAACCCAGATTGCATATACTGAATACCAGATAACCTTACTCAAGTGAATCTTTTCACAACATATACATACAGATAATACAAGCATACAATTGAATAAAAATAGGCACTTGCTAGAAATACTGTTATTTTACAGAATTTGAAAGGCAGATACAATTATATTGGTTAGTATAATAAATCCACGCATCCAAGTGCCAGCCATTTTGCTTTACCTGTATTCCCATATAGCCAAGATGATCCTGAAGTACACTTGCCAGGCCATTTGATCTGAAACATTTCATGGTGTACCTTTATGTCTTTTGAAAAGGAAAAACATATTCGCAACTCACTGGCACATGTGAAAAAAATCTCATAGGTTCCTTAATACCATCAAGTGTTCATTGCTTGAATTTCTCTGTCTCATAAACGCCCTTATAAAAGGTTTAGTTTCACAGCTATGAAGAAGTTCATAAATTGCAATTAGTTGATGCCTTCAAATAAGTATCTTGCTTGAGTTATAATTCATGTACCATAAAATTTACCATTTTAACTGCAGTTCAACGGCTTTAGTACACTCACAGACTAATATTGACAAAAGCTCAGAACTTTTCCTACCTCCCTATAAACTACCTACTTAGGTAGGATCATGCTCCATTTCTACTGTCTCACCTCTTAGTCCTAGGTAACCATTAATCTCCCTTTTTTGATTTGTATTTTCTGAACTTTTCATGTAAATCGAATCTTTTTCTGGTAGCATTGTAATGGAGCTGGGGCAAAAATTCCAGCATATGGTTTTCTTATTTAGTGCATGCCAAAGGAAAGTACATTCAGGCTTCTCCTCAGGCTCCTCCTCCAGCTGGTGGTGACTGGGACATAATTGAACTTGTGAGCCACTGGCTTTCCTGCAACCTCTGACTGACGCCTCTGTCACACTGTGGTGTCACAGACTACTTGAGAAAGCCAGGACAGGTCTTAAGTAGAACTTGCTGTGTTTTGAAGAGAGAGGATTCAGAAGGAAATGAAGACTGACATGAGAAGAACATGGCTTTAAGTTTTTGTTGCTAGGGAATAGCTGATAAAGGATTTGCAAAGCAGTCTGGAAAATATTTCAGAAGGTGGTTGTATCCATGGCTACGAGCCATGTGCTTGTATCATTTACAGGATGTTTTGAAGAAAATGGCTCATTGTTGGTAGTTCACCTTAATAATTTATCAAAGGAGAGTTCAGTCTTACTTTAGTATCCATAGAATCTATTATAATCCTTTTTCATAGTACCTGGGGGCAAAATCCAGGGCCTTATGTATGGTGGGCACGTACTCTACCACTAAGCTACAGTTTCAGCCTATTTCATGTTTTATGGCCAATTTTCTTTGACAATTTTATACATGTGTACAATGAATTTTGGTCATTTCACCCCTTTCTGTTACTTACTCTGTCTAATCCCCTCTCTCCTGCTGAAACCCTTCTCATCAAAACCCTTTCCTACTTCATGTCTTGGATTTTTGTGATCAAATGATTTCAATTAGGGTTCCTTATATGTGCATTGCGCGTTGAGCAAAAATGACTTATTATTGGCTGTGTCTCTGAAGAAAGCGTCACCCTCTCCCACAGCCACCATTGGCTGCCAGTAGCTCCTCAGCCAGGGGTGAGGCATCCTGAACTCTGTTCCATCCATGATAAAATGCCGATGGACCCAGTCTCATGCAGGCAGATAACTGCTGTGGCTTTGTGAGTGCAGCAGCCATACCATGTCTAGATCACAGCATTCAGAGCACTCCTCCCAGTCTTCTGGCTCTTCTAATGTTCTTTCCCTTCTGCAATGTTTCCTGAGCCTTGGATGGGGTGATATGGGTACCCTGTTTGCCGCCAAGCACTCAACCCCTATTTATTCTCAGCACTCTTAAGTGGAAATCTCTGCCTTAGCTACTCTGACAAGGCTTCTCTGACAAGGGCTGACAGCACCCCTAATCTGTGGGTTATAAATACGCATATTTAGAAGGCAGTGTGACACCATGTCCACTTAGCAAGACCGTTGTAGTGGATTCCCTGCAGGATCTATGGGCTCCCCATCCATGGACTCTTCACCAAGCTTCCATTACCAGGCCTGCGTTCCACCTTGTGGAATGGGGCTCCTATCCAATTGAAAGCTCTTGGTTCCCTTCTCCACATCCTGCCCGGCAGGTCATCATTGTAGCTTTCAGGGTTCACAATTGGTTATGACCATTGATGGCTTTTATCCTCCAGCAGACTGCGTAGCATCTTTGGCATGATGATAGCTAGCCAGTAGGGAGAAAGGTCTGTTCTAGGAGACTTTCCACTTTGTCAATTTAGCACAGGACTTGGGGCTCTGACTTAACTGTGCTTTGTATTAGAATTGAAGTTTCTCAACTGTGAAATTGTAGCGAGCTAGAAGCATGAAACCATTTGATGTGAATGAAAGCTAACATTTCAAGCAAGGTAGGACTTGCAGTTATATAATATGTACAATGAGATGATTGCCTAGTTTCAACCGATGGAGGTAAACTTGCAAAGAATAAAGAAAGATTCTTAGATAATTTCCTCAAAGAGCCACCAAGATACTTGAAATCTCACCAAAATTATCTTCCAAAGTGTTGCCTTATCTCTGGTGGGATTAATGGTACTAATTTTTTTCCTTTTTACTCATTTTTCTATCACGTTTCTGTATTACTTTTTTACTCTGAGTATAAATGCTTCATGGATTTTTTTTTAATTTCCACTCATACAAACTTAACAGGTACACCGGTCCCCTCCCTCCCTCCAACCTCCCACCGCCCTATGCCCCTTTCCCCTTCCCTCTCCCTCCCCATCCTCCAGTACCTCCCCCTCCCATCCCCGGAGCATCCTTTAATGTGCATGCCAAACTCTCCTCTGGGTCCTCCTCTCTGATGAGGTGCAAGGACCCAGTGGCATTTCCCAGAACCCTTTCCTGTGTTCCCCTTAAGCATAGGAACATTACTGTGGCTGTCAATCCCTTGCCTTCCAGGATCCTAGTGCCTTTAGCAAATGCTAGACTTTGTGAGGTCAATAGTGTGTTGGACATTGCGCAGGGCATGCAAAGTCTTCATGGATTTTTTTTAATTTAAGTAATTTTGAAATTTTTCAGGAAAAGTTTACAAGTTTAGTAGAGGAATTGCTATGGTTTGTGTCCATCTTGAGCATTATACATGTTCTTTTAAAAAGTGTTGCTGTGTTATTTTTTTTGTTTTTCTTGTTTTTGCAGTGAAGCAATCAGTCTGTGGGCTTTGTGGGTGCTAGGAAACCCATATGCTGCTTTTAGTCCTGTGATTTGTAGTTGTTTTGAGGAATAAATATGTTTGCAGTTATATGGTAGAGATTGCTGAATGAAAAAAAGTGATTCCATTGCATATAACATAAAGACTGCTCTAGATAAGTAACAAATGACATATTTAAACAATGATTCTTGACAGGGTCTGTGGCCAAGAACTTCTTCACCAAGTCAAAGCTTTCCATCCCAGAATTGTCTTATATATGGTGAGTATAATTACTGCCAAGTAGTGTCATGTTATCATATCTACTGATCCTGTAGCATTTCTGGAAGTCAGTTTATTTATTTATAATTTATTTATTTAGAGAGTGAGGATGGGAGGATGGGGAGACATACACACACACATAGAAGAGAGAGAGAGAGAGAGAGAGACAGACAGACAGACAGAGACAGACAAAGTATACAGTTTTGGGGAATTGGTTCTATCCTACGTTGTTTTTAAGCCAGGGTCTCTCTCTTTGCTTTTGCCACAGTTTACTAAGGCTCATTGATTCGTGGGCTTCTGACCAATTCTGCTGTCTCATGCTCCCATCTTTCCCTAGGAATGCTGGGATTACAGATGCACATTGCCATTGGTGGTTTTTTTTTTTTTTTTTTTAGTATGTGTTCTTTTACCCCTTGAGTTGTCATCCTGCTTGAAAATCTTATTTCTCTAAAGGTGTGGGAATTTTTATTTGTTTGCTTTGAGACAGAGTTTCATTGTAGCCTGGACTGATCTATAATTCACTGGGCACCTCAGGCTGGCCTCAAATTTGCAGCAATTCTCCTGCGTGCCTCAGCTTCTCAAGTAAGCTTTACTTACTCTTCAGTTATTATTTTTGCAGTGCTGGTGTTTGAAGAAGAGCCTCACATGTGCCAGTCAAGTTCTTTACTGCAGGCCCACACCACTAGCCCTGAATTTTTTAAAAATGAGTTTATTTATTTTCAATTTTTATATCTTTCATTTCTTTATTTGAGAGACAGAAGAAAGGGGAGGGAGGCCACACACATTTATCTATGCCATGGTGTGTGAACTGTGGTCTGGGGACAGTTTTCAGAAGTGAATTTTCTCCTTTTACCATGTGGACTTCTGGGGATTGAACTCACATTGCCAGGTTTGAGAGCAGGCACCTTTGCCTGTTGCTGTGAAGACTAAAGTTACATGAAAACACAATGAACACTGCTTAGTGTTCACTCTGCACTTGAAGTATTAACTACTAGGTTAAGCGTCACTTCTCATGCTGCTGACATGGCTTAGTGTTTAGAGGTGCCTGCTTGCAAACCTGCTCACCCGAGTTCGATTCCCCAGAAACCCACATGGTAGAAGGAAAGAACTGACGTCTGAAAATTGTCTTCTGACTTCCACCCATGGTGCATCATAACATGCATGCTTTCATTCTCTCTCTCTCTCTTCTCTCTCTCCCTCCCTCTTGTCTTTCTCTATCTTTTTCTCTCTCCCTCTTCCCTCTCTTTCTCTCTTTTTTCTCTCCCTTTTCTTTCTCTCTTTTTTCCTTTCAATTCCTCTCCCCCCCTCTCAAATAAATGAAAATAGAAACAACCCAAAAAGTAATTACTCTCTTCTCAATGGTTACTCTCTTCTAAATCCATTTTTGAAATCTAGGCAATTGTGCACATGTGAGACATTCAGTCTAATGTATTTTATTTTCAGAAATACATGCATGTGTCTCAAGAGAAGGACAGGAAGCCTCACACAAATAAATTTCTCATGTATTTTTTAAAACTTGGTATGAGGAAGTGGTCAGAGGACCCCAGAAGCCTATTTTTTTAAAAAATATTTTATAAGGCAGGGTGAACAGAAGGTCCAAGGACATTTTGGAATGCAGTTAAATGTCGCTCTTGGAACTGCCTGGGAGCTTGGGAGATTTGGCAGGTGTTGCACAACGGGACCCTTCCTCAGCCTTGCAGCTGCAGTGTGCACAGTGCCTGGCTCCTGAGACCTGTCCCAGCCGATGCTCCAGATGGCTCTGTTGGCACCCCAGAAAATGCTTGGTGCCATAAACTCCTGCCTGTGCGGGGCTAATTCTTTCCCACTATATCATGCTGTCATAAATATATGTTAGAGCATTGGAATATTTATGTGTGAGGATTTACCAAAATTATGATGGGATTTATAATTGCATGTCATGCATTGCTGGGTATTAATGAGAAATTTATTCCAGTTATGCTTACACATGCCAACACATGTGGGAATCTGAACTGGGTTTAGGTTCTTCAATCATATGCTCTAGCATAATTTTTTTCAACAACCCTTATGTTAGCTTTTTAAGGCTGGGGAAAAAAAAGAAATGGCCATTTTGGAAAGAAATACAATCTGTTGGGCAAAACTCCCAGCCTTAACATTGTCATGTGAGGCTTCCTGTCCTTTGCTTGAGACACAGCTGTGAGGGCTCCAGGGCCCTCTCTCCACCCCACAACTGATCCGTTCCACGACTCCTCATTCTGAGGAGCAGCTGTTTCAAGAGGAAGGAAAAGGGCCAAAGCAAAGTCACAGAGTTTGCCTTAGCTATGTTTCTTTCTTTCCCACAGCAATAGCTTTCTAGTGCAAATTGTGCTATTCCTATTTCTAAAGTGGTCCAAATACAAGTATACTTGTCCCTGTATATGAAAGAGATGGGGGTGGGGAGCTTAGGGAGTCTTGGTTCCTTTGCCGAATAGGTTTCTTTTATGTGATAGGAACAGACTTGAGTCTTTTAGTGAGACATAGTGGCTGAAGTGAAGATAAGCCTCCTTAAGCCTCCCTTTCTTCCAGTTTGACTGTGTCCAGCCTTCTCTGGTTGTTAGTTTTATACCAAAACTCCATTCAGTTCATATTTAAGGACCCTATTTGTGTTCTCCTTCATAGTCTTTGTTTTTTCTCCCTCCCTCCCTCCATTCCCCTCTCCCTCCCTCCATTCCCCTCTCCCTCCCTCCTCTCTTCTTTCCCTCTCCCTTTCCCTTCTCTTCTTCTCCCCCTCCCTTCCTCCTTCTTCCCCTCTAGGTCCCCCTCTGTTTTTTTTTTTCCTTCTTGAGACAAAGTCCTATGTAGTTCAGGGTGGCTTTGAGCTTGCTTTGTATCCAAAGCTGGCCTTGAACACTTGATCTTCCTCTTCCTCTCAAGTGCTGGGATGCATGCCCAGCTCCCTAGGAAGGAATTTGCAAGCACAGGCTAGCTTGCTGGAAGACAAAGATTTGCACTGCTTGAACACCTTCAGGTTTTCCCTGAAACTGAACGAATGAAGTCTTGGTACCTGTGCCTGTCCTTTCGAGGCTTGTGTTGAGCATGAAGCTCAGCTCTCTGCACACCAGGCAACCTGCACTCATTGAGCGAGTGCCATCTGCGTGTAGAGCTTTTCTCTTGTGTCAGAGTTTTGGGAAACAGATTTATCAGAGGACCCAAAGACTTCCCATTGGCAAAGTGCTTCTAATGCTGTTGCTGTGGATTGCTTGCTTTCTTCCTCCGTGTGGTCCACCGAGATTTCAAATGGGTTGACCGAGAGAGTTGGGGGATCCAGGGTGCTATGTTTGCCTCGTGGCAGGACCTCATGGGATCTGTCATCTTCAGGGAGCTCAGTGATGCTGACTGCGATGGCGCCCTGACCCTGCCCGAGTTTTGTGCTGCGTTTCATCTCATTGTGGCTCGGAAGAACGGCTACCCGCTGCCCGAAGGCCTGCCTCCGACTCTGCAGCCAGAGTACCTGCAGGCAGGTAAGACCTCAGCACGGCCATAAACTTCAGTCATTTTCCACTGAGGCCTGATAAGAAGCCTTTATTTCCACAGCAGGTATCCAGACACCAAGGAACGCTCACTATCTGAAATTAGTTTTCTTTAACTTGTATCAGACTTTCACCCATTCTAATATGAGTCATAGGGTTGATCTAGGTGCGAATCATCTGCCCTTCTAATTCCAGTGCTGTGTGGATGCATTTGGGCCAAAGTCACTTCTGCTTTCACGAGAGTCTTGAAATAGGTAAATACTGAGCCTCACTCTTGATAAAAATAAGAGGAAATCTTGTAGAGCCAAGTGTCAGCTTGGCATCTTGAGTCATGTCCCAGTATCTCCAAATGGCTTGGAGTAGAGAAATGAAACAGGACTCCGTAGACTGCCTGGAAAAGTTAACGTAATGGCCTGAAGCGCAAAGAGCAAAGTTCTGGAACCTTGAGTATATGCTTGATGAATTTTTATATGTGTGTACATACGTGTAACTCTAGGCAAATGAATGTGTATAACTTTCCAGTCAGCACATCCTAACATTGTAGCACTGAAATGCGACTCTTATTATCATTCTTCTTAATAAAACAGCTGCCTTCCCAAATAACTGTTTTGAGCATTTGGTTTGCAAGGCTTGCAAGACACATACCTGCATGCTCCAAGTCATCTTGCAGGCCCTCTTCCTCTTATTTTTTTGAGACAAGGGAAATTTAATATTTGTATCAGCTCTTTAGGAAGATTGGAAAAACCAAGAGTGTTTCTTGCCTTTTTTCAAAGGCAACAGACACCGATTTGCTTTCCATTAGTCAGAGATGTTTGCTTTCCATTGAGAGTTCCAGAGACAGCTGGTGTTCTTAGCTTCTTCACTTTGGAGAGATGGACATTTAAAAATATGACAGCTTAGACCTGGGTGATTGCTGGCAGGCAGGAAGGGGGTCTAAAGAAATTGTAACTACTCATTATCATCAAATAACCTTTGTGAGTAGTCCTTTCCTTGTGATGCCATATCTAAAAAAATGAATGTCTCATTTGAATCAGTCTTGAGGTTCTCCAAATGACTGACTGATTGACTGACTCTCTCTCTCTCTCTCTCTCTCTCTCTCTCTCTCTCTCTCTCTCTCTCTCTCTCTCTCTCTGTGTTCCTGTTGTGGATATATGTGCAAATGTGTGGAGGCCACAGCAGGTATCTGGTGGCTTCCTTTATCGTCATCTACCTTATTTTGTAATTTTAATTAATTAACTATTTATTTATTGTGTGCATTGTGCATGTGCGCACATGTGATTGCATACGTTTGCATTCACCATGTTGTGTATGTGAACATCAGAGAAAAGCTTTTGGGAGTTGATTCTCTCTTCTCACTACATGGGTTCCAGTAATTAATCTCAAGTCATCAGCCTTATCCATTGAGCCATCTCACAGGCCCTGTCAGTTTTACATTTTGAGACAGAGTCTCTTCCCTGACTCCCCAAAGTAGCTAGATTGGCTGGCTAAGGAGCTCCAGGAATCTCTCTCTCTCTCTACCTGTCCCCCCCATCAGTTCTGGACTGTAGATGTGAATTACTTTGCCCAGCTTTTACAGGAATGCTGGGGATCTGAACTCCGGTAATAATTTGTATCAGCTCTTTAGGAAAAGTTTATATAGCAAGTCCTTTACCTACTATGGGGTCTTTCACTGTTAAATACAAAGTTTTATTTTTTTGTGTGAGTTAGTGAGGAGATAGAGACTCAATCAAAAGGAAAAGATCAAGTATGTGGTTGACGTTAGTGATAGCCAACACGGTGGGAGAAGAATGACCCATTTGTGTGTGTGTGTGTGTGTGTGTGTGTGTGTGTGTGTGTGTGTGTAGAAGCAGACACTATGTGTGACTGTGGAGGCCCAAGGGTGACTTTGGGGATCATTCTGGATTGCTCTACCTCCTTATTGCTTTGCTCTGGGGCTTCCCAGTCTTCCTTCCAGGACCAGAAGTGCAGGCTGCTACCATTTCCACCTGGCTTTTTTACATGGGATCTGGGATCTGATCTTGGGTCTTTCGGCTTCTGAGACAGAGTCTTTAACCCCTGAGCCATCTCTCCAGCTCCAAGAATGACCCATTCTGAGATCTTCCTTATATAATGTATGGAAGGGAGAGTCCTAAAACAAGTATTCATTTTAGGGCTGGGACTTTGCACGAAATAGCTGTTTTCTGCTTCCAAAAGGCAGTAGTTCTAGTCTGTCACTGTTGTTTCAGGCTTAGAGAAGACTGCCATGACTTGCCAAGTGTTAGCTGTCATCTTTTGGCCAAAATGATGAACTGCTCTTTCCATTTTGGTCTCTGTCCCTCTACCTCCCTTCTCCCTTCTTTGTTTCCCTCTTCTCCCTGTTGGATTGCTGTGGCATTCCTGGGACAAGCTTGGAGACTGCTTGGCTTCCTTTAATTAGGCAATATTGGGAAGAACCTTTTCTCTTGACGGTGGAACCACATAGGGATTAATAGCTAGTCTAAGGGTCTAGGTCTGCTCCAGGGTTGTTTACTTGTACAATATCTTCACAGTTTCTCTTAAACCCTGGAGAGATCCTGGACAACCTTACCTACCACATCTCCACTAAGTTTTCCATTTTAGTGTCTGGATTAATTCACTTTATTGTTCTCATTCTGTGTGGCCATAGAACCTATGTGGTGTATCATGATTTTTTGATAGAGAAGTCGCTTTGTAAGTGTTCAAATGTTTTAAAATCACTGCCATTTTTTTAGGTTCTTTTTTTTATTAAAAATTTAATTATACATTTTAAAATTTTTTACCAGTTCCCTCCCTCCCCCCCTCCTCCCCCTCCCCTTCCCCCAGTGCCTCCCCCCCAATTCCCAGAGAGTCCTTTATTGTGTACGCCTAACTCTCCACTGGGTCCTCCTCTCCGATGACATATAAGGACCCAGTGGCATTTCCATAAGCCCTTTCTCTTGTTCCCCTTAAGCATAAGATCACTACTATGGCTGTCAATCCCTTGCCTCCAGGGGTCTCGGTGCCCTTAACAGATGCTAGACTTTATGAGGGCAACAGTGCGCTGGACATTGCGCAGGGCATGCAAAGTCCCATTATGATTGCTTTGGCCCCAACTATTGTTGAGAATCTTGCAAATCGTTGCTCCTCCCATCCTTTTGCTCTTACAATCTTACCGCCCCCCTCTTCCGCAAATGTCCCTGAGCTCCAGGATGGGGAGAGATTAGGCTGTCCTAGTTCTATGTGATTGATATAGAGTCTCTGAAGTTCTGGATTGTGGTTTGTTGATTTTCTTTTGCAGTTTTGCTGCTCCTGCAATTCCCTTCACTCCATTCTGCTGGGCACTGTATGTCACCCCCTGGCCAGAGACAAAAAGCTGTTAAACTGGAGTCTTGTTTCTGAGTTAAAAGTTGGTACCAGAAAAGAAATAGCATCTTGACTCATTACTGTAAATAGTTCCTATCATCTTGTTTATTCTGGAGAGGAGAGGCTATAAAATAGTACCAATCTAGAGGCATCTCATATCACTGGAAATGAAGAGCCTGTTTCTTCATGATTTTTTATGGAGGACATCATCATCATACATTTTAGTTTATATCAGAACAACCAAAAAATTCACCATGTACACTCAAGTTAACCAAATACACATCATTTTTAGGGACTGTAGGTTTACTACTACTACTACTACTACTACTACTACTACTACTACTACTATGACTACTATTACTACTACTACTACTACTACTACTACTACTACTACTAAAATTCTAACAGGAAATAATTAGTAACCTCTCAGAACTCCATTAAAGTCAATGGGAGTATATTTTAGGCAAAACTTGAGTGTTATTTTTAAAATGCTTTAATGCCTATGCTTATCATTTTGTAAAGCTCAAGGCCAGAACCCTCTAGGTATTTTTTGCTTTAAGACTTGATAAAATATGAGGAATCCTGTTTATTTTATGCCTCAATTTTATGGAATCTCATTTAGCTTTTATTCTCTGTAGAAGCTTAACTCTTACCCTGTTCCAACATTTTCTAATTGGTCTATGCTCAACATTCTAGAAAATTCATTCAATTTTTAAGAAGAGTATAAATATGTTGATAGATTCATGAACTCAAAATTTTAAGGCTTGCTTTCTAATAAGTCAGGGATTGGGAATTGTATCAGATGCTATTTTGCTTGTAAGCCTAGGAATGATCATTTATGTCAAGTTAGAGGACAGAATTATGAGCATACATTGGGATGTTCAGTGATTGTTCATGAACCCTTTGATGCTTTCACATTTAAGTGATCAGGTGGATTCTGGGCCCCAATTTTTTTAAAATTATATTTATTTATTTTTTTCCCAATTATACAAGCTTAATAGGTACCCCGTCCCCTCCCTCCACCCCTCCCCAATCCCCCTTGCACCCTCCCCTATTTTTTCCCTTTCCTTTCACCCCCTCCCTCCCTTTCTCCCAGTCCCCCTGCTTCCCCCTTCCCATTCCCTGGATCATCCTTTAGTGTGAATGCCAAACTTCCTTCTGAGTCCTCCACTCTGGTGAGGTGTAAGGACTCAGTGGCATTGCCCAGAGCCCTCTCTTGGGCTCCCCTTTAGTATGGAAACACTATTGTGACTGTTAGTCTCTTGCCTCTAAGGATCCTAGTGCCTGTGATCCATGCTAGACTTTGGGGGGTCATTAACATGTCAGTCATTGCGCAAGTCATGCAAAGTCTGATTATGCTGGCCCCCAATTTTTGTCATGTAGTTTCTTAAAATACCACTATGTAGTTCTCTGTGACCTGGGAAGGAGGAGCTATAGATATGCTAGAGAGCCACTAAACAGGGTCTTTGGAGCACAAGAGGAATAGAAATTGTAGCCCACAGAGGCTGAGGAACACATAATAAGTAGAGGACAAGGCAAGGCTGAAGAGGAAGGCATATGTGTTAGTTAGATTATGTGTCAACTTGGTAATTGAAGGCTGATCTGGGCAAATCTGTGAAAAAATCGGTTGTCTAGGCAAACCTTGAGCAAGTCTGCTGGAGAGTATCAGTTGCAGTTCACCTGCGTGGTTGCTAATAAATGACATCAAATGGCTTAAAGGAACAAGAGGTTTATTTTCTCTTACGATTACTTACTGTTCTAAGTCCAGCTTGATGGGAGAGCTCACGCCAAAACCAGGGCTGAGGGAACTAGCCACACCATCTCTACGTAATGGCTGAGAGAGGGACGATCTTTACTTGCCAGACCAGCATGTCTGGCCAAGTGTACAAAAGGATGCAGACTTCCTCAACCAGTTCTCTGTATTTTATTCATCTGTTCAGAGCCTAATCCTATCTACCATGGGCTGGGCCTTCCCCATCAACTAGACAATCTCCTGCAGGTTCGATCTGGGCTTAACTCAACTACCAATTCTCCACAAATGTGCCCAGAGCTCAAACCCTCAACTGTCAAGTTGACACCTGTACCTAACTATGACAGTATCTGATTGATTTTGGGAAAGCCCAACCCACGGTGGGTGGAACCATTTCCTGGGCAGATGGATAAGATGGAGGGAACTGGTTCAGTACTTTGGCATACTTTCTGGCAGACCTGCAGTCTGGCAAGTGAAATTTGCCCCTCTTAGCAATCACTGTGGATATGGTGTGACCAGTTCCTTTGACTCCAGGTGTTGTTTTAAGCTTTCCTGCTAAGCTGACTGAGAACTGTAACTGAGAATTTTAAGAAAGAATAAAACCCCCTTGTTCCCCTAAGCTGTTTTATTGTGAAATCACCAGTGACATGCAGACAAGTTTCAACAGTAGGGAACAAGCTGTGAGCAACAGCGTTGGCCTGTGTTAGGCAGGGAAGTGACAAAATCAGGTTTGTTGTCTTGAGTGGTCATGCTGGTTACCTTCCAAAGCACAGCTCTTGAGGGGCAAAGGTGGAAGCTAATACCAAGTTAACGTAGCAGTCTAGTCAGGAACAATAGGAAACTCACACTGGGGAGGTGACAGTGGATGCAGAGAGATGTAAGCAGATCGGGGAGAGAGAGTTAGCAAATAATTTCAGTCACTTGTCGTAGTGTTAGCTCTCTATACAAGACTGCCTTCCATCAACCCCACACAGTACCTGATAACTTGGCCAGTTCTTTAGTGTGGAACAGCAATGGGATTTCAATCCCTATTGCCGGTGGAAAGGTGGGTATGGGTAAAAACAATGCCAGTCCAGTTTTTCAACTTCAATTCTTCATTTTTTTTTAAATATCGCATTAAAATTTGACTTCCTACTACTGCATCTGCACAGATTTGATTTGCAGCTTCTGCTGTTTATCTACCCCGATCTGCTTTTCCTTTTTGGAGTATGAACCACATTTTAATCATTGCAATTTTTCTTTCTTAATTACTTTGTAATAAAATAGCAAAGCAGAATCTGCTCCTAAGAAATAACCTGGCTGTTGGATATTAATAATCAGCTTATCAAGGAGCATGATTTTTCTCATGTTAATTCACTCAGCTCCCCAGCTAACACCCACTGTTACTGTTTCATATTTAAAGAAACCTATTATTGATTCTTATTTCCTTGTCCTTAGTTAGTAACAATTTTATTTTTATTCTTGTTAGTTTACTAACTAAAGTGATAACTGTTTCATGAAGTTATCTTGAGCACATATCATTATAGGATCTTGCTTATTTCTCCCAAGAGCTAAAATGAAGGATTTGTTAGTTAATATTCATAGTATTGGAATGATCTTTGTGGCTATATATTTAAAGTTATACTAATAGCATGGTTAAAACTCTGTGTATTGTGATAGTGATGGCTCATGGGGAAAATGACTACCACATTGTGTCATGAAGTACTAGCAGCAAGAACTGTTAAGTTGGACTGCTGTGGACTATTGGGAGTTCTGTCCTTTACTTGTCAACTATATGATCTTGAATAAGTTGCTTAACTTTCCAGCTCCTCAGTTTCAGCATGTAAAAGGGGGTGATAGAACTACCGGGTTGTATTCATAGAGAACATAAAGTACTACCTCAATACAACTGGTGATCCAAGTAGTGTATCAGAGGTAACTGACTTTGCTGTTATGTTTAACCAGGTCAGAGGCACTGGTAAGAAATCCCACTATGGCTATAGACATATTCTTATGCACTTTTTTTTTCTTATTAGCTTTCCCTAAGTCCAAGCGGGAGTGTGCATTATTTGAATCTTATTCTGAGTCAATGCCAGCAAACCAGCAGCCTGGTGACATGAACCGGATGGAGGTAAACAACTCTTTCTACGTTGATAAATCACAATGTGTTGAGAAGTAAATTGTCAGCTTATGTTCTTCATAACCTCTGGAAAAGGAACATTAAAGTTTTCCTCTTCATGCTTCATAATTTGAGGATCAGCTTTTCACAGTGGCACACTGAATGATATATATAATTATCTTTCCTTCCTCTAAAACTAGATTTCATAAAGTAACCAATATTTCTTGAACTTCTAGAGGTGAAATTTATGTGTAGTCAGACTAAGCAGAAAATCCTATCTCATTTATTTGCTTTAAAGGGGCTTGAATTCCCTAGAAAGTAGTTTAAGTTGTAGTTTTAATAGTTGGCTAATAGGAAGGAATGATGAGCCAGGTAAGCTTTGAGAACTGTATAAGGGACCCCAAATCACATCCAAAGCTACCTCAGAGTTTTAAGCTTCTAGGCTAAATAAGGGACACATTCGGATGATTCTCCAAAGAAACTCTGCCAATTCATACCATGTTTCATCATTTATGGAGGGAGGGGCTTAGCTGTGTTCTCAGTGATCTTTAGCTATGGATAAAAAATAGGAGTTGTGTTGTTATTGTTATCACCATTGTCATAACATCATTACTATTATGATTAGTATGAGGTCAATTTCTTTATTTTGAAAATATTTTTATTGGTATATATTAATCACACATGGCCTTTATTTTCATATGCATATATAATTAATTTGATCATATTCACCTCCATTTATATCTCACCCCACTCCCTTCCTTTTCCTAACCAGTCTCCTTTCTACTTTCATGACTCTTTGTTCATGAATGGATAGAGAAACGGTGGCACATACATACAATGGATTTTTTATTCAGCCATAAAGATTAATAGAATTATGTCATTTGCAAAAAAATGGATGGAAGTGGATATCATAATGTTAAATGAAATCAGACTTATAAAAAGATGAGTATCAGGCTGTAGAGGTGGCTTAGGGAGTAAAATTGCTGCCTTGCAAAATGAAGGACCTGAGTTAGGATCTCAGATCTCATGTAAAAATGCTGGAACGATAAGGTGACAGTGGCCTGAAGTTCTGTCTCTGAAAGGCAGAGCCTAGGAACACCCAGAGCAATACAATAAAGAGACAGAGCAATCCAGGGTGATTCCCTTGGACTTTCACAGGCCGGTACCCTCAAGTGCCCTCTGGGACACACACAAAAGAAAAGTATTACTTGTTTTCTGTCATATGCTGTAGTGGACATGGGAATGGGAAAGAGGTGAAGGAAGGGTAATAAAGGAAGTGAGTAAGATGAAAGCACAGGACTAGAGAGATGGCTTGGGGATTAAGACTCTGTCTCATAAAGCAGCAGAAGGTCCTGAGTTTGGATCCCAGGTCCCATGTAAAAAAGCCAGGCGGAAACAGTGGCAGCCTGCACTTCTGTGCCTGGTGGGTGGAGCCTGGCAAATTCTAGAGAGAAGCAAGAAGGAAGTAGAAGCAATCCAGGATGATTCCCAAAGTCACCCTTGGTCCTCCACAAGGACACATGTGCCCTCTGATACACACACCTCTGATACACACACACACACACACACACACACACACACACACACACACACACACACAAAATGAATGAATGAATAAATAAAATTAAAATAAAACTGTGTTAGCTGTCTTCTATTGACTTGAAAGTAGTTCTTGTGCTTTGGTATCATATGTGGGAAATCATTGCCATGGTCAACATCATGAAAGTCTTACTCGTATATATTTTCTTCTAAGTTTTAGTGTTTTACGTATGTATAGGTCTTTGATACACTTTGAGTTAATTTTTATATATGCCCTGAGGTTCTAACTTCATTAGTCTATATGTAGATATCACTACCACTGATTGATGTCCCCAGCTAGATTCAAATGTACAGATTCACTTCTATATTATCAATTTAATTCAATTTATCTGTAAGCTTATGGTTATTCCAGTACCACACTACTTTGATTATTGTAATTTGTGGCACATTTTGGAATTGGAAATGTGAATCTTTTTTTGAGACAGGGTCTTACTCTACTAGCTCAGACTGGCTTGGCATACACTGTATAGCCTCAAACTCACACTAATCCTTTGTCTTGTCTCCCAGGACTTGGGGATTAGAGGCTGGAAGTATAAGTCTTTTTTTTTTTTTTTCTCAAAAATTTCAGCTATTCTGGGCCTCTTGCATTTTCATATGAAATTTGAGGCAAACCTATTGATTTCTTCTGAGAAACAATAAAATAAAAGAGAATTACTAAGAAGAGTGAAATCTGTATATCAGTTTGGATGGTATTGTCATCCTTTCTTTTTGTCCAACGCTTTTGCCATCTTTTTTGTCATTTTTTTTAAATCAGAGGTAAAGAGAGAGAGAACCTCTGAGAGCAGGGAAGGCTCCAAGAGAGGATGCTTCTCATTGCTTTTTTGAGCCAGGGTTTGTAGCCTAGCCTCCTTTGAACCTACATGACCCTCCTGCCTCAGTGTACCACCATACCCAACTGGTTTTGCTATCTTAATAATAAGTCTCCAGATTCATAAATGAGGAATTCCATTTCATTTCTTCAAATTCTAAATTTTTGGATATTTTGGTGCTACTGGAGATGGAGCTGCGGGTCACACATGTGAGTGAGAGAAGTTCACTACCACTGATTGATGTCCCCAGCTAGATTCAAAGTTTTCAATAATGTGTTTGCAGCTATTGTTTTAAATCTACATTGACTATTCTTAAATCATTTTTCCTCCATTGGGGTCCCAGCAGGAGAAAACAATAAAAGAAATTTCATTAATATATGTTGTCTTCCTGGGCCTCTATTGCCATTTAATTGGGAGGTAGGAGGATCACAAGTTCATTACTAGCCTAGATTATAGAATGAATGTCAGGCTATCCAGGAGAGTTTGGTAGGACCATGACCTTAGATTAAAAACTGACAAGCAGGCTGGGGATATAGCTCAGTGGTAAACTGCTTGCTTAGCATGTTTAAGACCCTAGGTTTAATCCACAGTACTGAAGTGAAAAAGAAGATTCATTCATTATTTATTGGAGATAGTGGACTGTGAATAGGATGTTGTATCTGGAAGTTTCATTGTAGTGTGAAAAAGCATGTAGATGAAGAGTGTTAAATCTTAGAGAAGTTTACTACCAAATAATACTGTAACCTTCTAATTTGGGACAGTTTTAAACCAAAACATGACTTGTCCGTATGGGGTTGTTTGAATTCTCAGAAATATGATATCCTCAGAAATATCCTTTTGGGATACTGAACAGTTGTAAGAATTTACTAACCATATGAATTTTTAAATTTAATTCTGCCTAAATTTTTAATATGTTTAAAATACAAATAACGCCAAAAGGCATTTGGTGGCTAGTTGTCCTGTCCTTGCTTTCCAGCATCTACCTAATCATCTTCCATTCTTAGATATCTTTACAAAGCTTGGGCCTATGATTAACACAAATACGAATATGTATTGCCATTTAATCACATCAGAGGGCTTAGAGCATATATTTTTCCAGCACTATTGAGGTATAATAGACAAATATGGTTCCATATATTTATGATGCACACTTTTTGAATTGACTACCACAATCAAACTAAATAATAAGTCTATCACCTCACAGAGGTATCTTGTTTTTCTATAGAGATTTAAAATCTGAAACTTTTAAGCATACTGTATATTTCCATTAACTATGGTTAGAGTGTATCCTGGGAGAGCTTATGATTTTAAACAACCTATATACTTAATCAATTTGGGTATTTATCTTGTTAGTATAACTGAAGATTTCTCTCGTGTGAGTTAGGTGAAAACTTTGATTTGCTCCTAAGCTGAATTCTCTTATGACACAAAGAGGATGTTTTAATCAGAATTGAATGTCCTCTGCATGGAAGATCCTGGCAGATACCCACGTTGTAGGCTAACTTCTCAGAGCTTCTCCTGCCCGTGAGTCAGGACATAAAGACAAAGTTGACACTTGGCTGACTGGGAAACTGTGAACCTCTTTGGCTGAATCCCATTCAGTGTTCCAATTTATTGTAAGATCCATAATCATGACTTGCTTTGGTACTTTCTGTTTCTCTAATACATTTCATTTCTAGTGTGTAAATAAAATTTCTGTGCAAATGAACTTATACGTCATTAGGAACCCAAAATAATAAAACAGTATTAAATGTCAGGGCTTACTGAAGACACAGCTTTGGACATGAAGCAGAATCTTCCAAGTGGTCTCCTCATATGTGCTTATTACTTAATTTTCATTTCTGCCTGTGTAACTAATTTACCTTTCTTTTCCAAGAAGACAGCCGTTAAAGACATTGCTGACTTTCCTGCCCCTACCCAGGATGTGACTGGTGAAGACAAACAAGGTATGAAAAGAACAAGTTTTCTTCTCTGAGGGACGTCTTCCTGTCTCCATGTATTTCTCTTGAAATGACTAGGCTTCCAGATCTTATGAGAACAGTTTTCAATCAGTGTCACAAAACTACAGTGCATAAAATATTAGCAGGATCTTCAGTGTCCAAATCCCCCTAATTCATTGGCTTCTTAGTTACTGTTGACCTTAGATTGTTACATTAGAATCTCATCACATTATTAGGACATGGAGAGAATTAAGAGATAGATAACTAGCATTGGCATATATGATCCCAGGAAATCACTGTAAATGTGCATTTGTATACAGGTCTAATTCATGAGGAAGCCCTCTTTCAGATACCATTTCTGTCCCAGGGTTTTATCTGATTCTGAGTGGTTTTATGGGTCCAGACTGTGATGGAGCCCAGTTGCAATTTGCCCGTTTTGCTGGACAGTTGAGCAGCCATGCAGCACAGTATTCCATGTTAAATGTACCTTAGGAGCTAGTTGGCTTGTCATATGTGGAAGTGCAGGAAGGGCCTCTCCCTATCTTCCATACTTTGTTCAATCCTTTCATGAATGCAATCTACCAAGCCCTTCCTCGTACATATCTTAATGCAATTCTCAAAAGATTGGTGTGTTTTTGTCATCATTTAACATGTAGAGATAAGCAAACTGAAGCTTAGGCAGTATGATTCATTTACTTGTACAGGAAGAAAAAGAACTGGGACAGGAACCAAGATTTTCTCTTTCAAGACAGCATTCCATCTGTTATATTGATTCACTACTCATGAACGAGAGGAGCTTATCTGAAGTAAAGCTATTTGGTTTTGTTGTTGGGACCTGCCATGAATTCAGCCTTACATAGGCATCAAACATAAAAAAAAAGAAGGTTTTCATTAAGAATGATAGTTTCGCGCTTTCTATGGAAATATTTGTTCAGGAGTAATGTGATCACTGTCTTAACTGGGTTCTTATCACAGTAGAGTGCTAAGATATGCTCTAAAAACTGTTTCAATTCCAGACATCTTAGTGTCATTGATTTGGCTGTTATGAAAGAAAAAACAGAAATTCAGGGTGCTTTTTGGTCATATTCCTAACTACTAGTGAAGCCCCCCCCCCCCTCTCTCTCTCTCTCTAATTGATATATTTGCTTTGATGGGGAGAATCTATTTCCATACTTTACAAGTTTTTTTTTGTAAATCTTTCTAGTAAATGCTGTTGCAACTTCTAGAGTTTTTTTTGAAGCATTAGATTCTTTGTTTTAGTTTTCCCTATCAAAATATGGATTCTTTGTTTTAATGTTATGTGCCTCAGACATAAAATTTCACTTTTTTTTGTTCTTTTCTTCTTTCTCTTTCTTCTTCCTAAAAATGAACAAAACAAAACACTACTAGTTTTGAAAAACACTGTCAATGAAGCCTTACCAAAGGATGTGTCTGAGGATCCAGGTAGGAGAAAACCATTTAATATATTTTCTACATCATTATTTCCAGTAAAAAAAAAAAACAGTTTGGTGAATAGAAGATTGCTACATCTGTGATAGTGTGTCTGTGTCTCTTTAAATTTTTGTCTTGTGTTTTGTTACCAAGAAGCCTTTACACATTCTACCCTTTCCCTCGTTTCAGGTATTAGAATAGATTAACTTCTAAGTTCTGAATTTAGATTTTACTAAAAGGATCTCTTAGTTATTTTGAAAAGTATAAAACTGATAAACCTAAGAGTTGATGATATCCACAAGCCACCATGCTTTCTTTTTAGAGTAAGAAACTGATACGGTAAACTGACTGGAGGCCTAGAGTTGGTATTTAGCGTTATTTCCAAAGCATCAACCTCAACTATTTTTATAATCCTTTGCTACCAGGAAGGCAAGCGCATGTGTTGGAACATGGAGTGGATTTCAAGGAGAGAAATAAAAGTTGTGTTGATTGGTTTCTTGGAGAGGTGTTAATGTGTCTATAGAACCATCAAGAATGACTGCACCTGTTTTTTTTTTTTTTTTCCTGGAAGCCCTGAAGATTGAACCAGTAACCTCTCAAGCGTTACACAAACACTCTCCCACTGAGCCACCGCTAAAACCTTCAGCTCTCTCTCAATGGAGGCATAATTAAAGCAAGATGAATGCTGTTAAAACTCATGTGCCTCCAGAAGGCACCTTTATTGGGAGTTTTAGTTATGAGGATTTGAACACAGTTTGTTTCTTTCTTTTTTTTCCCTATTGTTTCCCTTGCATGTTTAGCATGAAGATCATGTTTATTGCAGATAGCTAGCTATCATCCCGGATTTATTCATGCTGGAACAGAGAAATTGATAGAACACTCACATTTGAGCTGTTGTAAAATGTTCCTTCAATGCAGTCAAGGTTTAAAAGCAAGGGAAGGATGGAGGAAGAGGAAGGAATAGGTGGTGGGATGAACAGAGGAAGAGGAAGGAACAGGTGGTGGGATGAACAGAGGAAGAGGAAGGAATAGGTGGTGGGATGAACAGAGGAAGAGGAAGAAACAAGCAAAAAGATGGGGAGCATGGAAAAGGATAAAGAAGATGGATGAATAGAAAGTAATTCAATGAAATATAAAATTAAGATTGTAGATTAATTGTGATTGTACAAGCAGTGGGAAATCTCAAGTCCAATTATTTTATTTATGTTGACCAAGCTCACCTGGGTTTGATTCTTTGCAGTTCTAATTCCCAGTGCTCAAGTGGATGCTTCCTGGGTTCTGTAAATGCCATGCTATAGTATTAGTAAAAGCAATTTCAATTTGGAATGTTAAATTGATGCTTGTACAGGCTTTGATGATCCTAACTCTTTCTATTTGTTCCAGAGATTTCAGCTCAAGATCATGTTCTCGGGGGCATGAACCTTATTTCTCATTTCTAACATTCCTTCACTAGGACTTGGCATCACCAAATAAAAACCTAATGGGTGTGCCATAGTGCATGAAGTATCTCTAAATTAGTTTCACACTGCCTGGGAGCATGCTGTGTGTGCTCTGCCTTGCTCTTCCCACTGCTGCCCTCTTTTGGTTATGATGGGATACTTCATCTCAAACATATTTAATGCCCCGTTTTTCTGGGAAAACACGAGTCTCACCAGTTAGTTGGAGGCATAAGAATCTGGAGGTAGTAATTCTAATTCTACAGGGTATGGTAATCCATACCCTGGAGACCGTTGGGCCTCCATTCAGGTGAGGCATTTTGTAAGGTTGATCTTTCAGCCTGCTCTCTCTCCTCCTTTTCTGGAAGGACAACATGCCTGGAATGTTCCAGGAAATTGTCATTTTTCCCATTCTCCAGCTAAACGATCATGAGACTAATGTGCTGTGCACTGTATCAAGTGGGCTGCTTTAGCAAAATGGGAAGCTGTGATCCAGCCATTGGCTTTTGTTTGCATTCATAATACAGTGTACCCTTGCCACTTCGCAGATGCTCAGATGCACCAAGAGCTGAGTCAGGCTTTCAGGAGGGTGGATGTAAGAGTTACCAAGAACAGTGTTATTGAGCCTTTTGTAGTCTGACATCTGAGGAGAGTTCCAAGCTGTGCTTTGGATTATCTTTGCAGGTGGAGGGAGAAGTAACTCCCTCCTCTGCTGTTCACAATTCACAATGATGGTGATAACAATGAAGGTGATGTGGCAGGCAACGGATGATATGGTACTGTTCCATCATGGAATGGGGACATTCCTTGTCAAATATTTTCCATGCTCTCTTATTCTTTTAGTTGCTGGATGTGTATGTATTTGCACAGATGAAGATTTCATACCTGACATCCCATTTCAACCTAATTCAAGCAAGCACCTTATACCATGGTGATGTTTGCTTGATGTCTCTGGGTCATGATGGACCATTGTAGGCCAATTTATGCTCCATGTGGTGTTCAGACTGCTGTGGGAAGTTCTAGGGACTGTGCCTTTGCCAAGTAACCACCCTGCGGTCTTCACTACAGTGATTCTTTTCTTCTGTTACCCATTTCCAGCTCTACTTCCCTGCAAGGAAAAAAAAAACTTAAAGAGTCCAGATTTCCATGTTTGAAATATTAGGTTCGGTTATGTAGGTACATTCACTATATTCATCTTTTTATTTGTCTATGTGTGTGAGAGAGGCAACATTTTATTATGTTCACTTAATAGGTGAGGAAAGGGAAGTTCATTTAGTATCATGGGCAGGAGGAACAACTAGGGCCCCAGAACCCGCAGCCTGGTCTCTGCTGTGCTCTCTCTACTGTTTATCCACACCCTCACCCTATCTGTCTGTCTGCTTCTCGCTAGCAGGGCTCCCCCCACCTTCCACACCCATCTCTGTACCAGAAAAAATGAAAAGATAATGATAACTGACCAAGGGATTAACGGTTCCCATGATCTTATGGGGGAAAGAGTATGTTTAATGTGGCTAGGATTTCTACCCAGACGCTTCTGGAAAGCAGTAAGGCCTGAGCGAGGAGAGAGAGAGACAGAGCAGCAGTGGTCAGCCTGCGTACAGGCTTGCCTCCAGTTCTTCGGTGAGTTTGACCACACACTGACCTCACATCTTCAGGGATGCCTCCTTGGCTGGCAGAAAGGAGCACCCCCATGAAGGCTGTCTGTCTTTGTTGCCTACAGTTGGTAGGAAGAGGGGAGGTATACCATTTTTCTTCTTCAGATGTAGGTGCATGATACAGACAACGAAAGTTTCAAACTGCTTGACGTGTCCATGCTCTGGGTATAGAGCAGTATTTCATTTGTTGGAAGTTATGAAAGAAGCCTGCTGCCACTAAGCCACATGCTTAAGTTGAGAGAAACGCCTCTGTCATGCAGCCAAGCACATGTAAGGGAGGATCTCACTTGGGGATTTGCTTTGTGCCTTGTTAGCATTTATGAGGAATCCCAGCCCCCCTTTCACCCTACCTATTTAACCCAAGAGTTTTAATGGTCATACCAAAGAGGGTTTTTTTTAAATCTCTGGAACACTATAAAAGAAAATGGACTAGTGCAGCAAGACAATTGCTTTTGAATAACTATCTGAAAGCAAAGAAATAAACGTTATCCCCATAAATGGTGCTCTTTCTATGAATTTTGATGACCAAAACTTTGCAGTGCTTGCAAAATTTTAATAGTCACTACCTTTTACAGTCACCTTCCATAAGGAGTGGAGACACAGAGATTGACTGGATGCTTTTGTATATGTTTCTAATTATTCCCCACAACAGGAAATGGGAAAGTAAGTTTTGTGGGTGTTGCTAGTAGCTCAAGATGTAGATTTGATGAGGAAAAGTTGTACTGTTGACAACTTGCTTTAATGATTCCATTCTATAATATTCTTTGTCTGAATTGCTCACAGAGACAGGAGAAACAAGGGAATTTTCTTTCTTTGCTTTGTGTTTTGCTTTTTAGAGTTTTGAGACAGGGTCTCACTTTGTAGTACATGCAGGCTGTCTTGGAATTCATTGTATAGCCCAGGCTGGCGATCTTCCTGCCTCAGCTTCCCAAGTGTTGGCATTATAGATGTGAGCTGCCATGTCTGACTAGATATTTTCTTATAAAAAGGTGCATAGCTTCCTTTAACTTATTTGTAGGAGCTCAGTTTTCTGGAATTATGTTGCTCTGGAGATATCTATCTACCTGTCTATCTCTGTATCTATAAATAGACAGACACACATTCCCCTATATATGTGTGCACATATACATAGGCTTTTTGAGAGAGGGTGTTGTTATGTAACCTTAGCTGGCTTAGAACTGACTATGTAGATCAGATGACCTTGAACTTGTAGTATTCCTCCTGCCTTTGCCTCCCAAGTGTTGGGATTACAGGTATGAACCACTATGCCTGACTCTGGTGATAAATGTTTGAAGTAAATGTGTAGCTAGCCATATTTCTTCCTAATCTTCTGGAGATACCGGTTGAAAGTCTATTAGGCTAACATGAGATACCAGGAAGACCTTAAGTGTAAATCCGCCATTGTATAAAAAGATAGCCCTGCAAATGGGTTGTCTTTTTAACCTGGAATGTCTCCATTGATTCATTTAGATTTGAAAATGACATCTTACCATTCTGACACAAAGAAAACATCCTGAGTTTGCCTTCCTTTTGATTGTGCCATTAGCTTTAAAGATGTAATAAAAAATGATGGAACACATGGAAACGCTCAGATTCTCCATGTAGACATCTCAGCCTCACGCGTACTTGTTACTATGTCGAGTACTAACTCAGATACTACACACCACCAAAGAAAAAATCCAAGCAAACAACAAATAATCTTTTGTTTCAGCCACTCCTAAGGACTCCAACAGTCTCAGAGCAAGACCAAGATCCAGGTAGTGTTTATTTAATTTCTCCTTTAATGCTCTTTGTGCCAGTCCCTGCCAAGAAATAAACCCCTCAACCCCAGACCATGGTTCCCTTTGTCTTCAGACTTGAATCTAAAGATGTGGGCCATTTCCCTTCTTGTGAGCTGCCATTGGGAACATGCAGTGATGCCAGAGAACATCTTCATCTCTGTGATCATTAGTGCTACAAGATGGTGACTGATGCTCTAAAGTGGAGCCCTGGCAGGAGGTGGTCCTGTGGCATGGCTGAGATGGTGTAGGATCATAATAGGGGAAAGACAACTTTACTAAGAGGGAACTAAGGTTAAAAGGTAACTAACAGAGAAATCGACTGTCACGGCAAGGTGAACACCTAAAAGTATGAAGACTGGGAAGTAAAGCCTAGAGTAGGAAAAATGGTTATGATGAGTTGAAGGCACCACGCTTCAAGCAAGCAGGGCTGATGGTTTGACCCTGTCTTAGCAACTGTTCTCAGCTTTCCCTTTTTAAAGTAGCCATCAGTGGAAGAGGGAGAACCAAGAAAGCAGCACCGTGGTTGACGTCAGATGCAGAATAGAGGCACAAAGGAGAAATTCAGCAGCAGAGTCGCTGTGTGATGATGTGAGATGGGCTAATACATGTCTTTTTCTGGGTTTTGCTTTGACTTTTAATGATATTTTTCCTCCTTTGGTTACTCTGTATATTCCTGAACATGTGAATTTCAGTTTCATATTTTCTACATTTTAAATACTTATATTTATGAAAATATCATCTCACTACACATCAAACAATTATGTCTTTATTTTCCAAATCAAGCTTTTATTTCCTTGTTTATAGAAGCCTAGCTATCTGTATACATATATATGTATATATATATTTAAAACAACGGAATAATTTGAATAGGAAGAAAAGTATAGTCACCCTTTCATTCATAACCATGTTTGTTTTTTTTTAAAAAAAAACAAGTAGATCTTTTGTTAATTAGTCTGCATTAGCTCTGGTATATGGAAATAATATGTATCACTTTTACAATAAGAAAAGCCTTCCATATATTGCAGAAATCTGCATATGTGTTGTTTCAATCATAAGTTGAACTTTATAATTTTAGTTTCTGATGATATTACTCTCCCAAGGTGAGTGAATTATAAAATATAACAGGCACATGTTCCACTATTAATGGAGCTGGATGAATTTCATGTATTACTGTTTCAAGGACTGCCCTCCTGATCTATTTAGATGATTTTTTTCATTATTTCCAATTGATCTTTACTGAGATGAAAGAGTGTAAACTTATGTTTACTTTCATTTTTCAGAGAATAAAGCTTTGTGGAACTGAAAAAACAGGGAAAATTATAATTTTAATATTACTTTGGGCAACATTTTCTCAATCCCTACAAATTTGTATTTCAATTTGTTTTAATTGGTCATAGTCCTGGTATACAACCTGACTTAATGAATTTTAGTACTTTTCCACATGAAAATATAACCATATGGATTATATATAGAATGAGATATGTGGTATTGTTAGTGTATTTACATGTATGCACACACGCTATTTATATACATGTATTTCTTTTGTCTTCTTTGTTTCTTGAAGAAAAGATGTTATCAAAGCTGCATATGGCATAGAAAGTTTTCCTTATAATTTCTAGCTAGGATCTCTAATTTCTTTTTAGAGTAGTGTTCTTAGAACTTTCATTCTTTTTAGCTCCTGACTATCTTTGCCTTGCATATCTTGCCACTTGTGGTTCAAGGACCATCTAAGAACATGTCCCATACCTTTATTGTGGTTTTCTTAAAGACTGCAACCATGCAAGATAGACAAGGACTCTCAACTGTCACAAAGAAACCTTGAGAATTTACTGAGGAAAACAAAACCTTTCTGTGTCAAAACAGCTCTGTTAAAGCCCAAGAGGGTTTAATAGCCATGGATAGACTAATTTATGAGGTGTCATTCAGTAGCTAGATACAATGACCAACTTCCTTATGTTGATTTGTTTCTCAGCCATATCTCTGACTCAGAGGTCATTTTTGACTTTGACATGAAGTCAGCTGAGAATCTGAATAAAACACATCTACTTCCTACATATTTTCCCTGATCATCATATTGGAAAGCTGTCCTTAACAGTGGACAATGTGTGGAGTTGAACTGATTTGAAAAAAAACAAATGACTTTCCAATAAATAATCTTTCTGGCTGCTACTGCCCAAGTATTTCGTCTCTGATTCACGAATACTTCAAAAAAATTTAAAATGGAAGAGCAAATCAGAGACAGATTTAGATTGAACCTATGTAACTTTCTTGCTTTGTTAATTTTGATCCATTATTTAGTTCCACTTGCTTAAAATGTCATTACCAAAGTTACTGAGCTAGCTATGTTTTGCCACCCTTTTAAAGAAGGCTAAAATGAGGTCTTTGTTTTGAAAATTCCACGAACCCTTATTTCTCAGAGCAAGATAAGCTGAACACTCAGGCTGATTGATGTGTTTTTGTTTCCTAAAATTCATCCGTGGCATATTCCCTTGAATATTTTGTTCTTAGTCATAGCTTATCTGTCCCAATGCCATATGTGCCTGTCATCTCATTTGCAAGTAAACAATAGGTTTGCAGTTGGTTAATGTCGTGAAGTCCTATTAAAACATGGAAGTACCTAAATGGAAGGTAGGCACGCTCTTCTTAGAAACAACTCAAATAGAAATGAATTTGAATTTATACAAAACTCTTTGGGGAGGGGACTGTGAATTTAGGCCTGTGACATGATAAGAGCCAAAAGGTGAGAAAGATCTCAGCCATGGTTAGATGTGAACAATTATTGTGCATAATGGCATCTAAGGGATAATACAATTGATGACTGCTTCTTGGCAGCTCATCGGTCATCTGCAGCTATTTTGACTTGGGGGGATATTTTCTGTTTCAACCCAACTTCAGGAAATGAAGCTTTGATATGTCCTCTGACCTTCCCTTATTTTACTACAGATCTTACTCTAGCACCTCCATAGAAGAGGCCATGAAAAGGGGTGAGGAGCCTCCCACCCCTCCACCGCGGCCACAGAAAACCCATTCCAGAGCTTCCTCCTTGGATCTGAATAAAGTCTTCCAGCCCAGTGTGTCAGGTGAAGTGCCCCTTTGTCTCCCGAGCCCTTCCCTTCCTTGTTGGAGGCAGTAGATGTGTGCCATGAAGGCCTCTGAGTCTGTGGAAAAAGCAGGCCAGGCACTTTCTTTTTCTGTGAAGGTCTTCATATTGCAATGATAATCTTGGGAAGGAAGGAATACCAGACAAATATGTAGCATATGTGCCTGGAACTTTGCCCACACTTGCTGTGAATCAAGAATTCTGAGTGTCTTCACCAAAAGGATCAAAATGCTTCAACCTCAGGCAGCCAACTGGGTGCTTGGCTGGAGTCTTGTTCTCTGCATCTTGACGGTCTGTACATCAGATCACTGGCATTTCACCATGCTCTGCTGGTTCTTCTCTGAGATCTCAGTGATTATCACCTGGCCAGAACCTTGTCCAACACGTTATCCTTGTGGAAAACATTCTGTGTTCTGCAGAGTTTAATGTGAAGGAGATTCCAAATCTGACTGTTGGTTGGATAGTTGGTAGAGGGTGTAGGGTCAAAGCCCCTTTAGGTGCTGTGAAGGCTTCTGGAAATGAGACTCTTAAGCTACCAGCTGTCCACTGAGATGGGAGACAAATGTCTGTCTCTTCCCCTGGCTTCCTGTGACCTGGGATATGTCTTCTTAGGGAAGCTAAGGAAGAAACATGCCTTTGCTTCAGTACAGAGGACGGTCTTGACAGGCGTGTCTTTGCACTGACGTATGTAGGCAAGCTATAAATACAGTGATTTCTGGAAACGTTTGCTCTGTGTATACTGGAGATCACCCCAGCCTCAGCTGCTAGCGATGTGGAGATGTTTATCTTTTCTACTAAAGCAAGAAAACACTCGCAGTGGCTTCCACATTAGCATGATCTCAGTGCCCCGCAGAGCTCACCATATTTTATCTATTCTCATAAAGTATTCTTCTCATTGTAGCATTATAAATTATGTTTTATTATACTTGGATCTTGAACTCTGTGAACTTGATTCTATACAGTGAGTTCATCAGATAAAAATTTCTGTTAACCCCTCCTCCATGCTTTGATACAAATTTTAGCATAATGTCACAGTAATGGGTATTTTTTGGGTGGCAATAGCCATGGCTGATGATTTGAAGAAAGTTCACATTGTTAGTTAGTTATGCAAGTTAATCACATCATGTGGATGAAAGAGGGTGAAAACAATCTGGGTAACTATTTCAGTACCTTTCCCTTGCAAGGGCAAAGAGTGAAAAGGCACTCTCAGACTGTGTGAGCCAGGAAGGAGGTACCAGCTGTGTTTGAGAATTGACATATTGTGGCTTTTAGAAGCATACACTAGAGGAGACAAAATTGTATTTGGAGCTCAGTTCAACTGTGTTTTACCTGTTTTCCATAGATAACGTATATGGCTCAGATTCTCATAGCCCAGAGATAGCAGAAGAGGATAAATTCTCATGACTCCCTTAACCCTAGGGGACAGTTCATTAGCATTACTTTTGCTTCTGCTCTGTCTCACTGATGCACATCCAGATGGCTTACCTGTTTTCAAGTTCCTGTCTTAACATCTGCTTTAGGGGAATCCTGAATTTAGTCAATGTCTTTCACATCTCCATGTGATGCCATGTATTTCATAGGGAAAAGCATTTCGATTTAAAAAAAACTGGGCAGGTAACATCCATATACATAGCTTTGATCTATTGTATTTCTACAACAGGTTCACACAAATAAATTTTTAAAAAATGAGAGAGAGAGAGAGAGAGAGACTGAATTTAAGAATACATGGGCTTAGTGGTCAAAGGAAAATTTTCAGAAGTTGATTCTCTCCTACCATGTAGACTCCCGGAATTGAACTCAGGTAAACCAAGATACCCACCACTCCATCCTACCAGACTACAAGGGAAATTTTTAATTTCAATTTTAATTTTTATTCATTTATTTTCTGAGAGAGGATCTCACTATGTAACCTAACCTGGATAGCCCCAGGTTGACCTTGAACTTGTGGGTACCCTCCTACCTCAGGCTCCCAGATGCTGTGATTATAGGCATAAGTCATTGTACTTGGCTTATACAAAAGACTTAGACAAATGAATTTTTTTCATTTTAATTTTTTTGGAGTGTGCGTGCGTGCACGTGCATGTGTATGTGTGTATGTGTGTGTGTGTGTGTGTGTGTGAGAGAGAGAGAGAGAGAGAGAGAGAGAGAGAGAGAGAGAGAGAGAGAGAATGAGTATACTAGGGCACAATATGTGCCTGTGGAGGCCCAAGGGTGACTTTGGAAATCATCCTGGATTGCTCTACCTTCTTTAGGCTCTAGTCTGGTGTTTCCCAGGCTCTACCTTCCACTGTCAGGAGTACAGGCTAACCTCGTTTCTGCCTGGAGTTTTTTTTTTTTTTACATGGGATCTAGGATCCGAACTCATGCCCTTCTGCTTGTGAGGTAGAGGCTTAACCCCTGAGCTGACAAATGAACTTTTTAACAAGGCCTTTATAATCTCAAGAGGAATAGAACATTTGTGCAATGTAAAAAAACAGATGGTGTCATCACATTTTCTTAATTTGTTTCCATGTTAGTTCATTTGCACCAGAAAGTACAGAGTCTGTCCAAATTAGATAAAATATTAGTATATTATATATTGCTAGAAGATACTAAAATTTTGACAAAGTAGAAATGCGTGAAGTAGTTTCCAAACCTACTAGAGGAGTGTAACTATGGGAACGTACAGTGATTCTATTTGTTGTACTTGTCTTTGATGTCATTTCAACAGGATTATACGGTACTTGTTGTTCTGTATCTTAACCTTTCCAATTAGCTGTCTTTTCCATTTCAAAGCGAGGACTTATATCCTTCCTTTCATGATTCAGCATCTATTGGGGTCTTTCTCTCTTCATGTTTTCCTCTCAAGGCCCACCATGATCTCTTCTTCCCCCACCTGCTTTATCCACACTTTTCCCATCCTTCCAAACCTCTCTCTCCCATGTCATATACTCTGTCTACTTTTCTGTGTCTCCTTTCCGCTCCCCCTCCTTTTCTGCTTCTCTTTTTGTCCCCTCAGTGGGCATGAATTTAACCCATCCCTCCCATAAACCTACTTTACTCTTAGGCTGCAAACAAGGCAAAGATTGTCAGTGGATTTCACATCCATCTCTTTGTTTGCTCATTCAATGGTTTTCTTGAGGTCAGAGGCTATGGATGATTAAAGAGTACATGTGTGGTGCCAGACTCCTTAAAAAAGCTACCAGGTTACCCTCACACTCTCACCATCACTGGTTGATGTTCATCTTTTCATTTGTTGGAGGAAAGGGGGCATGGGAGAGTGAGCAGGTGCATGCTACAGCAAGTGTGTGGAGGTCAAAAGACAATCTGTAGAAGCTGATTGTCTCCTTTCTCGTGTGGACATCTGGGAAGCCAACTCAGGTTGCCAGGTTTGTGTGCATGTAACTTTACCTGCACCAGTCCAGTCTTCATTATTTCATTTTATTTTACTGAGAGAGAAAAAGGAGGGCTATGCCATGGCACATGGGAAGATGTCAGAAGATAACTTTGGGAATTCAATTTTCTTCTTCTACTGTGTAGGCTTCCAGGGATCAAACTCTGGTCATCAGGTTATGACTAGGCTCCTTATCTGCAGAGCTCTCTTGCTGACCCCTCAGTGTTCATTTTTTTTGTTACCTATATGGTATGTAAAACTTTTATTTTTTCTGATACTTTATAAGATGAGTCATCTTTTCACATCATTGCCAGTCATTTTGCTGCATTTGTGAATCATCTGCTCACAAAGCTTAGCCAGCTCACATTGTTGCATTTTTTTTTTTTTGGCTAGTCACAGATACCTCTTAACTCCTGCGTAAGAAATTCTGTACTTCTCATGTCCCAGGCAATTCAGAATGTCTAGGTGGCCATGAGGTAGCTAATGTGGCCTACTATTCCACTAGGTCCTTGTCCTTCCAGCCTGTCCTGCTGATTTTATCCTAACAAAGTCTACCTGGACTGCTGTGGTTATAACAAGAGAAGAATCAACAAAGGGAGGAGAAAGAGGGGAAGATGCTTTAAGATGAAGCAAGATGTGGACTTTCAGTTAAAAAAAAATCAGGTTAGGGTACAGAAAGGACTGGCTTCATTGCGTGACTGAAATGAACCCCCCCCCATTTTGAACGAGACTCACAAACCTTGTGAAAAACTGAGCTAAGTTAAGTTGCTGAGATAGAATGCCCCAAAGTATAATGATAGCATGGAAATGTATTAGGATGAACAAAAAATACAGAGATGCAAGAGTAAGAGGAGAATGAAGAGAAAGACGAGAAAGCTAAGTAAGAATAAAATGTTTATCTACAGTAAGAAGCAACAGTAGGAGCCATACATGCCACCAGGGGAAAGAGGGGCCATAGGCTCTTGGTGTAGGATTTAAGGGAATAGCTCAGAAGTAGGAGTATTCATATCTTCAAATTTATGAAAAGAGGTCACAAGATACGGGGAAGAATAAAAGGGCTAATTCAATGCATAAATCTATACAATTCTCAGAAAGATCTGTCAAGAGCATGTGGCTGGGGCTGGAGAGGTGGCTCAGGGGTTAAGCCTCTGCCTTGCAGGCGGAAGGCCCTGAGTTCGGATCTTAGACCCCACGTATAGACGCCAGGCGGAAGCGGGGGCGGCCTGCGCTTCTGGTCCTGGTAGGGCAGAGCCTGTGAATCCCGGGGCAGAAGGAGGTGGAGGCGTCCATGGTGGTTCCTGAATTCGTCCGTGGTTCTACACACACACAGACACACACACACGCGTGCGCGCACATACATACACACACATGCACAATTGAATAAATAATAATAAAAAAAATTTTAAAAAAAGAGCATGTGGCTGCATCCTCCCCAGGAGCAGCCATTAGGCAGACCTCGTGGGCGCTCATCGAGCAGCTGATGCAGTCTGACGACAGTGCAACATGCAGAACATAATGTGCAGTGACCATCCAGGTCTTGGGAGCCCTCCATCCAACAGTCTCCACACAGCTGCTGTGTCTGAAGGATGGCGGCACCATGCAAGGCTGCCGAGTGAGGCGTGACATGCACAGTCTCTGGGTCATTGGCCCTCCTCAATGATGCCGACATGCTGTGTCTGTTCTTTTAGCCATGAAAAAGCTTCTGTGGCTGAAAATCCTGTAAGAAAAGTCACACAATGAAGCCAGTCCTTTCTGTACCCTAACCTGATTTTTTTTTAATTGAAACAAGTCTCTCTCTTCCACTGGATGAACATTCCATGCCTCCCACACTTGATACTGACCTGTCTCTTCTAAAGGCGTGTAACCTGAAGTTTCCATGGTGTTGGAACAAAGCTACCTTGGCCCTGTCTGTCCCTTTGATTGTGTATCCTGGCAGAAGGCGCAGAGATTGAGCGATGAGACATCACTGTTCCTTTATAGATTTAGATCACGAACTTTTATCACTTCTACTCAGGTCCAAGCCTGGTCCCAGGATGCATCTAGCTGCCAAGCCAGGCAGCTCTTTCCCAGTGACAGCTTTCTTTAAAAGTGGAGAGCGGATATTGATGGACAGCTTCTTGTAACACACCCTGCGTGGTCACATTGTTTGAAAGTCACAGTTCAGTGCTGTTCTGATGGCTGAGCAAAATACATCAATGGACAGTGTCTTCCTATGTTTACCTAATTTCTTGTCCTTTTAAAACAGCTTTTCTTCTTTTTCTGTCTATTCTTTAGACCCAATAATAGTAAAAACGGTTAAAAATTGTAGTATGTATACTATAGAATCGTGTGAAGTTGTTTGAAAGAATAATGCATGTGCATTACTTGGAAAACTATCAGATAAATGCAGAGTGTGTGTGTTTGTAAATGTCCAGAAAAACTCAAGAAGAATACTTTTTTTGAAGCACAGTCTCATTGTAGCCCAGTCTTGCGTTCAACTAGATACAAACCCAATTCTACCTCCTAAGTGCTGGATTTCCCTTGCCTAAGTCAAGAGGAAGAAACTGGTAAAGGATGGTTCCCCCTGAACCTGGAGACAGGACTGAGAGACAGGCCTAGTTTTTTTTTTTTTTTTTTCATTGATTAACTCTTATTATCTTTTCAATATTGCCTTAGATACAGGTACTACCTATTAAGTGTTTTCCTTTTTCATTCTTTAGCTGTGATGATGGTTCAAGAGATATTTTTTCCTGGCTGAATTTGCCTGTCTCAAAGTAACCTACCATTCCCTAACTAGGGTATCTTTATGGCCATCTGCTACCACCTCCTGGAATGCAGCAGAAATGACAGACGCATTCTAAAGCATTCTTTCAGGCTCTGTTGTATTCTTCCGATGACTCTTCAGTCTGCCAACACTGCAGAATGGCTTTGGAAGGCTTCCCAAAGCCTCCATTGTGAGGTGTTTGCTTGGATGAGACGTAGGTGGTGGGTGTATTTACAGAGCGCTGAACTGAGAGGAGTCTTAGTCCTGTGTATTTCTCTCTGTAACTCGAAAAATAAGTAAACTCCTTGGGAATAAGAGATGTTCCCAAGGCCAGCCTCACCTCTTGAGTTCCCTGAAGGATAAATTTGATCTGCCTTATAGATTTCCTCATGGGTTATTCCTACAAGAGTTATTGTTTCCTTTTGAAATTTGGAAAACTTGAAGTTTTAGTAGAATTATAATGATTCCTGTCACATATTCAACTTTTCAGGTTCATATTAAGCAGTTAATTGGGACAGTGATTTTCTGCTTTATGATTATAAATGAAAGTTTTATTGAACCAAAATTTACATGCTATAAAACTCACCTCTTAGAGAGAGAGAGAGAGAGAGAGAGAGAGAGAGAGAGAGAGAGACTTTTTCTCTTTCCAGAATGCCTGCATGTCAATAAGCCAAAGAACACCAAAACACTGAATCGTCTCCCTCTCCATTTTTAACCGCCTGCCCAGGATATGGTCCTATCCCCTATGGGCCAGATCTTCCCATATTAATTAATAGTCTCACAGGCTCACTCAGGGCTTACTACCAATTCTTCACATATATACCTAGATGTGGTAGTTAGCTATAGGTATCAACTTAGAGTAAGACTTGTGTCTCCATTTTACTTACGTAGTAAGAAGTGCAGCAGTTGGTTTGTCTAAGGTCCTGGGGCCAGTCACATTGGACCTGGAGCTTCAATTATGTAGTCTTATGCTGGGGTTCCCATTCTGCACCCTTCAGTGGGGCAGCATTTCTCTTCTCTGCTGTTACCTCTTCCCACTCACCTTCTAAATCAGACATTTAGTAGGTGTGTCTGTTGAGCTTCCTCTGCTGGAGGTTGAGTTCTTAGGACAGAGAAGATGTTGTGCTAGTGTGTCTTTTGCTCCCTGGTCTTGCCTTGTTTCACCAGCCAGCTGGGGACTGGGACTCACCTTCTGGTTCAGAAGTGCGGCTGCTAGTGCAGCACTTACTTGTCTTTGAAGGACTGCGGAATACTTTGTAGTTTTCCAGATCTGGATCCTTGCCCTGAGGCCTGGTCTTGTTTGTAGG
Source organism: Typhlomys cinereus (assembly GCA_023101885.1). Taxonomy (NCBI): domain Eukaryota; kingdom Metazoa; phylum Chordata; class Mammalia; order Rodentia; family Platacanthomyidae; genus Typhlomys; species Typhlomys cinereus. Next base: position 268,662 of record JALPQD010000852.1, on the reverse strand, counting down.
AGAGGATATGTCCTTAGAAGTAACACAAACAGGGCTGGAGAGATGGCTCAGGGGTTAAAACTCTGCCCCACAAGCAGAAGGACCTGAGTTCTGATCCCAGATTCCACATAAAAATACCAGGTGGTAATAGCAGTAACCAGGTGGTAATGGCAACAGCCTTTGCTTTCGGGAAAATCTTAGAGGGAAGCAAAAAGGAGGCAGAAGCAATCCAGGATGATTGCCTAAGTCACTCTTCCTTGAACCTCCACAGGCACACACGGTGCCCTCTGACATGCGCGCACGCACACTCACACACACACACACACGCACACACACACGGAAAAAAAGAAATAACACAGCCAGTATTTATATTGACAGAGTACTAATGTGTCTTTTGGGGCTTGTCCCTAGTTAAGGGGTGAAAAGATATGGGCTACAGGATAGCGTTTTGTTGGCATGAGATTTCACATCTAGAAGTGAACGTAAACGAAGAGAAGCCCATTTGGGCATTGGCCTAGCTGAACATTTCCAGAGGGAAGAATGCAGTGCAGGCTATTTCCAAGGCTGGCGATGCCAGGCAGGACTCAGCGTGAGTATCCAGAGAATAGGTCAGCCTCAGTGTTCTGAATGTGTGCAGTGTACTGTCTGTCCTTGGCTTCTTATTGCGTTTTCTGCTTCCTGCATCTATTTAGAGTTTTTCTTTTCCAACAAATCCTAAGTTCCTTATTAATAGTGTCATAGCTTGTGCTGGTAGAAGGCAAAACCCTGGGGAAAGTTAACTAATTCTTGTCAAGATGAGGGTGCAGCCAGTCCTGTCATTGGATAGGGTGCATTCTCTTCGCTATGGTCTGGTTTCATGGAGAATCTTCTGGTTGTGGGCCTAAGAAGGAAATATGAATGGAGGAGGGGAAGTTACAATGACTGCCTTTTACGAAGTGTCCAGAAAAGTCATCTGTTAGTTTCATATGCTGTTGCTGCAATGAACAGATGATCCAAACAATTTAAGGGAGCAAAGGGTCTATTCATGCTCATGATTGATCATCATGGCAGGAGGGCGATACCGGCATCTGAAACTGAAGGAAATGGATACACCATATTCAAAGGGAATGTTAAGAGAGGGGCATGCTTTCCAACTTACCAGTCTGCCAAACCCTGAACCCATTCTCTCCATCTTATCCACCTGCCCAGGCAATGGTCCCACCCACTATGAACTGAATCTTCCCATAGGGGTCTTTCTATAATCTTGCTCAGAGGCTTGTCTTAACTTAATAATTCCTCATAGTTGTATGTAAACACTCAGTTGTTAAGTTGACATCTAAAACTGACGGCCCCAACTCACATATGGACAAGTACCTTCTTATATGTAAATTCAACATTATGGGTCTGCTTCTTCACACCCATCATTCCCAGTGCTCCATGCCCAGGCAAGGTCTCCTGACATTTTCTACTCCATTTATGAATGTATATGTGTACCTATGGAATCAAGTTCTGGTGTTCTATTTCTAAAATGCTTGAGTCCACATGATGCGTATTTTCCTCATTCATTTTGCATGTTGAATTTTTGCTAATAGTTTCGGCTTTCCTTTATACACATTTTTTCATTGCCTACTTTATTAAACACTATGTTATGGGCCCACCACTTCCCTGAGAGACCGTTGAGGGCTGATGCTGGATGGCGGGAAGAGAAAATGCTTTCCTCAGTGGTCTACCCGTTAATACATGATTCCTGCTCCAGCAAGTGCTCAGACACCTGCCATCAGAGAGAACTCAGATGAAACTCAGTGGGCCACACATGCACAAAGGAATGAAAGTAGAAGGGAGATTGGTAGGGAAGAATAAGAGTTATAATGGAAAAAGGGGGTACGATTGGTGATTAAGGTGGGAAAATATCATAAATTCACTGTATTCATGTAGGAAACTCTTCAAAATCAGATTAAATTAAACTGTATTGTGGAAAATTTCAGATTTAGTAATATCCACAGATGATTTTGACATAAGTCTTAGGTATTAAATAATTCATATGTAAACTTTTGTCTACATAAGATGAAGACTTTATTTGTGTTAGGTTTATTAATTTAGTTAGTTTTATAAGCATATTGAGTACTTATCCCTGCTTCCCTCCATCCCCCCTCCCTCCCATATTCCTCCCTTTCCTTCATCAATTCATCCCACTCCCTCTCACCATCCTGCTTAGCTGCTTCTATGGACTCCAGGGTTCTGTCTGGCTTGTCTACTCTTGTGGGGCTTCACAACTCTCTGGCATACCAAGTTGCCTCTCCTCAGGCCACCCCACTGACGGGGCGTTTTCTTTCACTCATCCAGCTCTAGTCCCTAAGGTTTCCACTGTCTGTTCTTATCTCTCTTAAGTTCCTCATAGTCTATGGAGGCACTTTATTTTTTACTTTTATTACTTATCAGTGAATTCTATTTTTGCTTTTGTATTTGAGGGCCAAGACAATGGGTTTCATTGAGACATTTTCATGCATATGTATCACTTTACTTTGAAATAGTCTTCTCAGCCATTATCCGCTTTTATCCTTCTCTCTCTCCTTCTGTTCCTTTCCTCTAACCAAGTAGTTCCCTTCTGCTCTCTGTTATAACAAAATTCCTAACAGTTTCTTAAAATCATCTGTTATCCATTCAATGTCCTAATTTGTCCCAAATATGTCTTTTTGTAGTGGCTTATTCATATCAGGGCTTGAACCAAGACTACATGTGCAGCGTGTTTGTTTAAACAACCTAGTACTTCATTGATAGGTTCCTTCCTCAATCTTTTTTTCTCCCTTTATATTCATTCATTCATCCATTCACTTATTCATTCATAAGAAAATAATTCATTCTGTAAACTTATTTCATATTCAGCTTTTGCCTGGTTTCTTATTCTTCCTCTGTTGTGTTTCCTCTAAACTAGTAGGTACATCTTGGCTTGATTAGACTCATATTAGATGTTTGACAAGAATACCTGCTAAGGATGCTGTGTAGTTTCTGCTACAACACCTCAAGAGATTATTGATGCTTAACAGCTTTCTGTGTTGTTTGCTGATTTCATGTGGTGTGAGAAGGATTCCCAGCAAGCTTTCAAGTAATGGTTTGATCAATTATTGATCATCAATGCCTATTCACAGTAATGCACTGGAAAACATTTACCAACCATTTGCCAGTTTTCGTGATGTAAATGTTTTTTCCCTGGCTATTTTCAGTGCTACTGATGTGTCATTGAATAGGGGGCTGGGAACTGATACGTGCAGCTGTCACAAGCTGAGCTCTTTTCAGAAAACTACTTAAACTATTATTTCATTGCAAAAGGGTGGTACTCTACTTATGCCTTTGATCTTTATTAATCGAGACTCTAGTTCACTTATTTTCTACTATTGGTGGACATTTAGCCTAAAACTACTTCAAAACTATTTAGCCTAAGACTTATGTCTAAGGCTATGAACTGAAGTGGACCACAAAATGATGTACCTTTCAGTTACTTTCTTACATGTCTAAGCTTATAGAATTATCTGATGGCTGATGTGGCCTTCAGTGATGGTGGTCAGAAAGAGTTGCCAGCATTTAATGTGTACTGACTGAGTGCTTGCTGGGCACCTGAGAGAATCCTAGAGGAATATGGATATGACCCCACACTCCGCCAGTGAGAACTACAGTGGCAGGTGACTGCGAGAAGGAATAGCATCTGCCTGGAACACAGAGTAAACTTCAAGGATATGGAACACAGAGTAAACTTCAAGGATAGGTCTGCTTTGTTGTTGAGTCCCGTTGACTCCTCCTTGACATAAGCCTTTGTTCATGTCTCATGATTACTTGCCTGGGAGATCACTATAGTAGTATCTGATGTATGCTTGCCTCATTCTTTCCTTCCTAGAGCAACAGGATTCACTCTTTTCAAGCCTATGCAGAGGTTATTTGCCTCTCTATTTACATTCCTCAGGACCTGTTAAGTAAACATCAGATTCCCGGCTGGAACTGAAGAGGAGGCCACAGGAATGCATGAATTCTGTAAGGGACACCATAGCACGACCTGAAATTCCTGGGCAGGAGCATATTATAGGCAGAAAACCAAGGAAACCCAAGGTTAGGGAAGGAATATTCATAAGGAAGGATTTGCAAAGTCTTGTGGGAATAGTTCTCCCGAGCATCAGGTTGATCTAGATGGCAGAGCATGTGGAGAGAGCAGGGGACTTTAACTGGGAGGAGCTGTTACCACAGACTCATTTGGAATGTTTAAGACTTAGCAATTAGCCTGACTAGATATTAGTAGAGAACAGCTCCAGATGCTACAATCTTTTTCCTGGCTGTATTTCTCTTTATCTCTGACTCTGTTGCTTAGCTAGAAGGAAACCATTGCCTGGAACAAAATTCACTTCTCTTTTAAATTTTAGTTTAATTTATCTTAAAACATAGACAGATGTATATAACTAGTGGTTTTAACCAATATGAGTTGTTTAGTTGTAAATACTTGGAGAAATGAATTTATGTAAAGGTAATATCAGAAATGAAATCAGACACCTGTCTCTCACCATGATTATATTGCATATTTTTGCCCCTTTGTTCTTTCCATGACCCCATATGGGACCTAGTTAAACATTAGTTTATATCCATTACATAGGGAAAAGGAGTTATTGGTAAATACTAGTAAGCACATTCTAGTCCTAAAAGAGGGCATAAGTGTCATCTTGATCATTTCTCACGTCTTACAGATGAGGAGACTATGATCCAGAAAATGTAATTGCTCTGTACTCCACAGAATTCTTTAAAAATGGGAAAAATCTTTATTTGAATTTGCATTATGCATATTTGGTATCAGAGAAAAATTTTGTATTAGCTTCATTTGGGAGACACAGCTTACTGTTTTCTATAGATGGTAACACTAATGTCTGGAGTAAACAGATAAAGAAAAAATATGATACCCCTTATATACAAGAATTTCTTTAATAATATTTTCCTGGGTTTCCTTTTATGTGATTTAAAATATTGGCAGATTTTCCCACCAAAGAAAAGCAAGTTTTGTGTCTGTAAATTCTTCTAAATCTTAAGAATATTTTTTTCTTTTTAAATTATCAATAATTAAGTTATAAAAACTGTAAATATAGGAACAATATAAGAGGAACAGCACACTGAGCCTCCAGCTTCAGCAGTTATCCAGGGTCCCCTATCTTGTTACATATGCATGCCTAGTCCAATATTAAAGGTACATTTGTTTATCCTGAAATGAAAAATGTATGTACCATGAGTTCACCTATGTTTAAGTGGACATGTTAATGATTTCCAGTAAATTTATCAAATACTGTAACTTCTCACCATGATCTAGCTTTAGAACAATTTTCCTTTTTTATTAGCTTTTTAAGTTAGCATACAAAATGATAAAATTCATTATGACAATTTCACATAACTTTGTAGCACCAGCCCTTGTACCTGTTTATAATTTGTTGCCTGCCAAACCCCATCATCATGCAACCACTGTTTTTACTGCTATACATTTACCTTTTGTGGATATTTCACATAAATGGAATATGATGTCTTTTGTGTCTGTCTTTTTTACTTTGTATAATAGTTTCTTTCATGTGCGTGCATGCATGTGTGTATGTATGCATGTGTCCAGGAGGGCACTTGTGTGCCTTTGGAGGTCCAAGGGTGACTTTGGGAATCATCCTGGATTGTTCTTCCTCCTTATGGCTTTGCTCTAGAGTTTCCCAGGCTCTGTATTCCAGGGCCTGAAGTGCAGGTTGCTACCATTTCTGCCTGGTGTTTTTACATGGGATCTGGTATCTGAACTCATGTCCTTTTGCTTGTGAGGCAATGACTTTAACCCCTGAGTCATCTCCCCAGCCTTTGTACAATGTTTTTCAAATTCATTCATGGTTTGGATTGTATTTGCTTTGTTTCTTTTCATTACTGAATAGTATTCCATTGTATGGGTAGGCCACGCTTGTGTACCCATTCATCAACTTAATGTATATTTGAATTTTCTCCTTTTTGTCTGCTGTGAATAATATTGCCATGAACATTTTCATGAAAATCTTTATGAACTTAGGCTTTTCCCTTGTCTTGGTAACTAGAAGTGGAATGGTTGGAGGATGGTAATTTTGCATTTCACATTAAAGAAGCTGCCAAACTGTTTTCTGAAGTAGTTTGTACTATTTTCCATACCCACCAGCAATATAAGAGGTTTGCTCTTTCTTTACATCCTCGCCAACACTTACCATTATCTTTTCAATTATCCCATCTCCTTGTTCATATGACAGACATGGTATCTGATTGCGACTTTGATTTGCATTTCATCAATATCTAGTGACATTGATCATCTTTTCTTTCTTTTTTTTTTTATTCTCTTGTTTCTTTTATTTGCATTCGGAACATAAAGATTTCTATATTTAGAATTTATTTGCAGTGATTTATTCTTTTGATATTAAGCTATAAAGACAACCTTACAAAATATTAATTATATTTTAATATAATTAATTTAATAATATATTTTTAATACATTTATTATTGCCGCTCATACAAACTTAATAGGTAGACCAGTTCCCTCCCTCCCTCCTCCTCCCCCCCGAACCCCCTGCTCCCCCTCCCTCCCTCCCCATTCCCCACCACCTCCCCCCCAATTCCCAGAGAGTCCTTTATTGTGTATGCCTAACTCTCCTCTGGGTCCTCCTCTCCGATGACGTACAAGGACCCAGTGGCATTTCCCTGAACCCTTTCTCATGTTCCCCTTAAACATAGGAACACTACTATGGCTATAAATCCCTTGCCTCCAAGGATCTTGGTGCCTTTAGCTGATGCTAGACTTTGTGAGGTCAACAGTGTGTTGGACATTGCGCAGGGCATACAAAATCCTATTATGATTGCTTCAGCCCTAACTAGTGTGGAGAATCTTGAAAATCATTGCTCCTCCATCCTTTTGCTCTTACAATCTTACCGCCCCCTCTTCCGCAAATGTCCCTGAGCTTCAGGATGGGGGAGATTAGGCTGGCCTAGTTCTAGGTGGTTGATATAGAGTCTCTGAAGTTCTGGATTGTGGTTTGTTGATTTTCTTTCGCAGTTTTGCTGCTCCTGCAATGCCCTTCACTCCATCCTGCTGGGCACTGTATGTCACCACCTGGTCAGAGACAAAAAGCTGTTGAACTGGAGTCTTGTTATAATAGCACATTCAAGGGTAGATGTAATAAAAGCAGGAAACCTCGGTGAGGGAGGGGCCAGTCACCCATTTGCAAAATGATCACCTTTCATCTGCCAGACTATATGCCCTCCCCTTCTGGTGAGATCATACCCCCTCAGTTGTACATGATCAGGAACGAACGTTTGTGAACTTAACCAAGGTGTCACATTACTTACTTGCAGTCCTTGGAGGCCTATTTTCTCTTCTGTAACATGGTCCCCTCTCTCCTTGTGTCTGGTGTGGTCCTCCAACCCCATCTCTCCTGTTCATAATCCTCGCAATTACTGTATTACGTGGGTTTACCTTTGAGTGTCTCAATGTGGGCTGGGTGAGTTTGGTACTAGGAGCCACCTATTAGGGAGTACATACGGCGCTGAACTTTCTGGGTTTGGGATACTTCACTTAATATAATTGTTTCTAATGACATCCATTTCCCAGCAAATTCCAGTAATTCATCATTTTTGATGGCTGAGTAGTACTCCATTGTATAGATGTACCACAGTTTCCTTATCTGCTCATCAACTGTTGGACATTTGGGTTGATTCCATGACTTTGCTATTGTAAACAGTGCTGCTATGAACATGGTCGTGCTTGTGCTATCGAGGTGAACCTCTGCTGCATGGGGGGTTATTCCCAAAAGTGGAATAGCAGGGTCATATGGCATTTCAATCTTTAATTTCTTTAAGAATCTCCAGACGGCTCGCCAGAGTGGCTGTATGAGCCTGCATTCCCACCAGCAATGTAGCAGAGTTCCCCTCTCTCCACATCCTCTCCAGCACTTGTTGTTGTTTGTATTGTGGATTTTTGCCATCCTGACCGGGGTGAGATGATATCTCAGGGAAGTTTTGATTTGCATTTCCCTGATGGCTAAGGAAGTGGAGCATTTTTTCATATATTTGTTAGACATTTTAATTTCATCCCTGGTAAAACTTCTTTTAAGTTCTAGGGCCCATTTTTTAAATGGGCCATTGGTTTCCTTGGTGTTTAATTTTCTAAGTTCTTTGTGCACTCTGGATAATAGAGCTCTATCAGATATGTGGTTAGTGAAGATTTTCTCCCATTCTGTGGGTTGCCTTTGAGCTTGTGTTACAATCTCTTTATCTGAACAGAAGCTCTTTAATTTCACAAGGTCCTAACTGTTGAGAGTTGGTAGCAGTGACTGTGCCATTGGATGTTTGTTTAGGAAATGTTGGCCTAGCCCAATCAGCTCGAGGGAGTTCCCTATCCTTTCAACTATGGTTTTTATAGTCTCTGGCCTGATATCAAGGTCCTTGATCCATTTGGAATTAAGTCTTGTACATGGTGACAAGTACGGGTCCAGTTTTAATCTTCTGCATGTGGAGATCCAGTTTTGCCAGCACCATTTGTTGAAGAGAACATCTTTTTCATGTATGTATTGTATGTATCATTGCTTCTCTTAACCATTCCCTTAAATTCAAAAACTTGAGTGTTTTTTTTTTTTTTTTTTTTTGGTTGACTCATGTATTCTGGAGTCCTTTGTATAGTGTGGATGTAAATCCTTTATCAGGTTTCCGTGATTTACAAATAGTTTTCCAAGGTGTGACTTGTTATTTTCTTAATTGTATATTTTTGAAGAATGCAGAATTAAAAAAGAAATCTCATTTTTTGGGGGGATAATGCCTCGTGATGCACTCTGTATTGGCCTGCAACTTGTGATATTCCTGCTTTAGCCTCACAATGACAGGCATGTAAATCTGGCCAGAATTTTAAATTTTGATGAAGTGTAGTTTATCATTCTTTTCAGTTTTGATTATATGTGAGAAATCTTTGCCTAATCCATGATCTTAACATTTTTCTCTACTTCTAAAATTTCTGTAGTTTTAGCTTTTACATTCGGATACCTAATCCATTTTGGTTTACTTTACATAAACTATGGGCTAAAGGCCTGAATTCATCTCTTCATATGTGCACAGCAAGTTTATCAGAACCATTCTCAAAAAAATGTACCCCATTTTCTATAGCTCTCCTTGGGACCTTTGCCGAGAATCAAATTTATAGATGCCTGTGATGTACTGACACATCACTGTGTATGACTGGGTGATCAAGGGATCGATGTAAGGTCATGTATACTTTTGTGATTAGAAAGAATGAATGATTTCTGATATAGCCATGTTACAAACTTGCCAAGAAGAGGGATGATTCTTGCTGATGAAATCCCTGAAGTTTCTCATATGGCTGACTCTCCACTTGATTGATATTTACAAAGGATAGGTTTCACTGACAGATTCCTTTCAGCTTTTTTTCATCTTTTAGATATCTTTCCTTTGGTATTCAAATACTTTTATTTTCTGTATAAAGTATTCCTAGTTAGGGAGAATGGAAATCCTTTTCCACAGCTGAAGTTATTCCAATCAGCTCCACCACCAAGAATTGCCTTTCTGTTCTCAAAGCTTTCAATTGCCACATCTGCTGCCTTATTTTCTCTCAGCAAGTTAGAACGTGTTTTCATTTAGTCACTGCTTTGGATCTTGTAAAAATCTGAAGGGAATTAGTAAATAGTAATAACTGGTGCTGCTATTTTGCCTGGATATTTGTTCTTGAGACAGGGTGTCACTCTGTAGTCCAGGCTACTCACTGTGTAGCATAAGCTGTCCTCAAAGTCCCAGGCAATCCTCGTGCCTCTGTCTGCAGAGTTCTGGGATTATAGGCTGGAACTACCACCTCCACCTTGCTGGCATAGTTCTATTGTAATGAGGATACAAAATTTAAAAGTTAAGTGTTTTAGATGATGATACCAAGAAGCTGAGATCCAGATGATTAGTCTTTTATTAAACTTGAGAAATGATTTTAGACAAGGGGAATTATTTCCATGTTGTGTGAATTTAATAGTAAATGGAATTTTTATCTGAACTTTTCATTATCCATTTTTATGGTCTGAGTATTATTTTCCCCTGATTTCATTTGTGAAATTGTTTTGCCTTGACATATTTGCCTTGCTGCTTGGTGTCCCACCTTAATTATAAACCTTCTAGGATGAATCTGTAATAGCTTCATGGTGTGCTGACTTCTGTATAAAGCATTCTGTTTCCTTCTCTTTTTACTTTCTCTTCCATTCCAGGGAAGCAGCTGTCACTATTTTCAGGTTCATTGTCATCTTTCACAAGTATACAGTTGTTCAGCCAAAGTGTTTTTGTATAAAGGCATATTTTTTTTCTTTTGATTGATGGGGCAAAGTAGATAATTATTCAAATCCAATTTTAAGTCAAAAGTAGATCCAAAATGTTATAAAATTCTTAATTCAGTTCTATTTATTCAACAACTGTGTGAGAACCTGCTAAACATATGGCAGCATGCGTAGGTACTGTGGGAAGTACATGAATTAGATATAAAGTTGGTAGAATGAGGCTAGGTAAATATCTCCTACCACTAAACGAAATGAACAAAGAACCAGAAGTAGGAGAAAAAGATTTTTCTGCAGCAACCAGACACAATACATGTCATTTGTTGGGCACAAAGAGAAGGAGGTGGCTGAAGGAAAAATCTGATTCTTTGAACATGTTGGTTACTGCTGTCAGCGTCCTCGCAAAAACATATTCATTGTTCTGTCAGATATTAGAATAGTGACAGCTGGTAGTTTCCTGGCTCTATTTGTTTAAAATACCTTTTCCTGTCCTTTCACCCCCAGAGTATCTACCCTTCATCATTTCCTCATGGGTGGGAAAGGGGATTCATGAAACTCCACTTCCTAAGAGACTTGACAGTTTACAGTTACTGGGGAGTGGGCTATCACTTTCTTCGGTTGTGCAGCCACTGATAAGTTTCCCATTCTCTAGTAAAGAGCCTCCCATCCATGCTCATGCAAGTAACCCTAATTGAACTCAGTGTGTCACAGACACAAGAAGACATGAAAGTTGGAGGGGGTCTTCTTGGGAAGAAGAAGACTTTCATTGGAAGAGGTGGGGGAATGAGAGAAGGTGATTGAAGGTGAAATGAACTAGAATTCACTATATGCATGAATGAAACTGTCAAATAAGACATTTTTTAAAAGAATATATGTGAATAGACAAATATGGTGACTTCTCATTGAGATACCAAATCTGGAGCAAAGTAACATGCATGAGTGCTTATTCTTTTCTCTATTCTTAACTGAAACTAGTGGAAATGACTTTTTGAAAGAGAGGGAAGAAGCTAGGAATGGCTCGGCAGCTCCATGCTGAAAAAAGGGGATGAACTAAAGTCTAAAGGATTCCTCCCAGCCTCTCAATATATCTTCCAAAGCTTAGGAAAATACATTCTATTGCAAGATTTAATTTTTATGACATTTATTCTTTTATTTTCTGTGGGAAGGTGCATGCTCATAGCACATGTGTGGAGGCCAGAGACTAACTCATGGCATTTGGTTTTCTCCTAGCAGGTAGTTTCTGAGGTTCAAAGTCAGCTTGTCAGGCTTAGTGGCCAACACCTTTACTCACTAAGCCATGTCATGGATCCTCTACTACAACACTTTTTAAAAATTTTATCTATTTGTTTATTTGAAGGAGAGTGAGATAGAGGGAGGGGAGGGAGGGGGAGAAGGAGAGAGAGAAGGAGGGAGGGATAGAGACAGAGAGAGACAGAGAACACATGTATGCCATGATGCATGGTTGGAGCTTAAAGGACAATTTTAGCAGTCAGTTCTCTCTTTCCAGGATACAGGCTTCTGGGAAGTGAGCTCAGGTCACCAGGTCTGAAGCAGGCACCATATCCACTGAGTCATCTCACCAGCCTGCCCCATTGCAAGATCTTTAATGTCAGTTGCTTTCATATTTTTCCCTCATTTTTCTCCGTAGCATATTTGTATGACCTATTGTCAGCATCTCCTGTAATTTTTTTGTCATCTACTGTCTTTTTTGACCCGAGCTTCATAGTAAAGCTGTATAGTAATTTTGATGGGGTTCATATTTAGCATTTATATCATGGTCATCGAAATACACAGAACATTTAACTTTTGTATTTGTACAGTTTTTACTTTGTGTTAGAGTGAATAATAAAACTTTTTAAAAGTACTTTCACCTGATCCAAGTACAGAGACCATCAATCTTCTATTATTCCCTTTTAGCAAATTCTGATATATATAGTCCATAATCTTCACCTTTTCATAGACACATAAACATTTGGTTAATGCCTCTTAGGTAATTTTCATTGAGTAATCACTCTGCACTGACATAGGAGAATTCCTTTTCTCAATATCCATGTTGCACTTCTTTTATCTATGGAGCTCTTTGTGTATTCTTTGTATTACTTGCTTTTCCTGTTGCTGTGATAAAATACCTTGATGAATAGAAGTAGAGGAAGGAAGGCTTTGACACTTGGTGCAAGCCTACAGACCAAACAGCATGTGGATGATGCCAAGTTCTATTGCCAGCTCGAGATGTGACCTGGCTGCCATCAACTGAGGAAGAACTTCACTAGAACCAGCAGTTTTCCTGCAGGATGTCCTAAAGCTCTCTTTTCCAGCATTTTCCTTCCAAATGAAAGTTTTTCAAGTGACTTTTCATTATTATCCTTGGAGATTTTGATTCGTAGAATCTTCAGGCCCCTTTGCTTTTTTTTTTAATTTTTTTATTATTATTTATTTAACTGTGCGCATATGCGTGTGTATGTGTGCGAGCGCGCGCACACGTGTGTGTGTGTGTGTGTGTGTGTGTGTGTGTGTGTGTGTATGTAGAACCATGGACGAATTCGTGAACCACCATGGCCGCCTCCACCTCCTTCTGCCCCGGGATTCACAGGCTCCGCCCTACCAGGACCAGAAGCGCAGGCCGCCCCCGCTTCCGCCTGGCGTCTATATGTGGGATCTGGGATCCGAACTCAGAACCTTCCGCCTGCAAGGCGGAGGCTTAACCCCTGAGCCACCTCTCCAGCCCGCCCCTTTGCTTTTTATCTCACTGCAAAGACAAAGTTTTTCCTGTAATAGTGCCAATCTCTTTAAAGTTATAGTCACTTTTCCTTACTTTCCTATTATTAGCTATAACTAGATTTCAAGCTGTTTTCTTCCCCAAGTTGAACTTTTGTTTAAATCTTTCTGTTCTCTTTTGCTGTAAATCTGTAAACTCAATGAACAATAATCATGCCACAGCCAAAATGTTTCTTTCTTATTTTTATTTTTTGAAATTTCTTGCAACAAACAAATTAGCCTGTTACATTTGAATCCAACCTCAAGTTTCAGGACATGAATGGGCAGGAGGTAGTCAGTATTTGTCCCCCCCCCCAATGTAACATAAATGGCCTCTAGTCCAGTTCCCCCCTGAAGCCTTATGAGCCCGTCTGAGCTCCCACCATGTCAAGTCCACAGATCCAAAATCTTTTACATTTGCTCCTTTCCTCCTGTAACCCAGTTGCAAAGGCTGTAAATGACCCTACTTCTTGATACCAATCTCTCGTTTTGGTTATTAGTGTCTTTTCTCATTGCTCCAGCCGAATACATGACAGGAAGTACCTTAAGGGTGGAGAGGTTTACTTTGACTCGCAGTTTGAGGAAAGTCCTGTCCCTTGTGTCAGAGAAAGCATGGTGGGGTTCATGGTCACTGGAGTATGCAGCTGAGACTTCATCCTTCCATCTTGATGGACCATGAAGCAGGGAGAGTTCAGGAAGCAGGCCAGAACATAAAATCTGAGCCCGATCCCAGCAAATCCTCACCTCCTAAAGGTTCCACAACCTCCCAGAGCAGCACGGCCAGCTAGGATCAAGTGTTCCAACTTGTAAGCCTTCTGGGGATATGTGATAGTCAAACTACAATAGAAGTGGAAACATCAATTGGAAATAAAGTTTCTTTGGAATATTGATATTGTTATTCCAATTAATTCTAGATTCTAATGATATTTTAAGAAGTCTAAAATAATTTGGGCATCTGATTTCTTGTATGTGATCTTCTGCCCTCTCCTGTTCCCTTCCAAAACTTGTAAAAAAAAAAAAAAGCCTAATTCCAGTGTTTTTGTGATGACATGTCTTGCTACGGCTCTGTTTTCTTCCATTGTCTTGCATACTCACTGGCCCTTTGAATTTAGACGCTCACAGTCTTCATTTCTGGAAAAATTTTGTTAATCCACCTATTTGATTGCTTTGTGTTATTTACTGTCTCTCTGTGGAACTTTGCTTTGAATATTACCTTGCTTTCTAGAAATTTCCCTTGGAGTATCTTAGAAGTTTTCTATTGAGCCTCATCTTTCTGCTATCATATTTTAATCTTCCAGTGCCCTTCCTAATTTTCGGAATGTTCTGTTTTTCAATAGCTTCCAGTTATCTTACTTTTCTAAACAGCATCTTTATCGAGATGTCAGTGAATGACTATATTTAAAATTTCATCTCTCACCTTCACTTGATTTGTGAGGATACAGTTTTTCCAGTTTTCCCTCCCCGCTAATGTTTTTGTAGGACCTCAAATAAAGCCCAGTGCATAGTTCAACTATTTTTGTAATAAAATGAGTGACCAATGTGGCGATACTAATAATACACATTTTAAAGTTTTCTCCTAGTATAGGTTTAGTCTATTTCTTCGAAGTTTTTTTTTTTATTTTCTCTGCCCTGTGATAGAACACTTTGTGTAGATATCTGGTAATACTTAATCATCTGCTTATATTTAGAAGCAAGAGATAAAAAGCTGCTTATAATGTATGAACAAATGGATGGGACTTGGTGAATGTGGGCATTGTAGAGTGACCTGGCTGAGCCATATTGTTGGTGATTTCTTTTTATCAGTGTCTTTATATCTGTTTTCATGGGTGATCTGAATACCTGGACCACAGTCTCCAAATCTTTGGATCTGACAATCTGGGAATGGAAGGGAAGAGGTCTGGAAGTGTCGCCACATCCAAAGAACATACATTTACTGAGTCCTTTTATTTTTGGTCTCCATGGCTTCATTTGGGCCATTTCTTCCCTGGAAAAAAATAAATACATCTAGCTGTTTATTTGAGTGGGAAGTGTGCCAAAAGTATGCAGAACATGGGAGGAAATTTTAGGACCTAACTAATCCTAAACTGCTTCAATCAGTATTTTGTGCAGAAATGTAACGTGGTCCTGTACCTATTAGGCTAGCTTAAACAAACATTTATTAATCAGTTGCTGTAGTCTCACTTATCATGTGAAGCAGTGAAAGGGAAGGGCCACTTGAAGGAAAGGAACACAGGAACAGCACAGCAGAAGTCTGTGAAGTGTAGCTATAACCAGATCCTCAACGATTTCGTCAAGGAATGCATTCTCTGGCGGGGTAGGAAGTGGTGTCCATTATTGGTTCATTTTTAAACATTTTATTATTTTGTTCATTTTACTCACACTTCCAGAGAAGTTTTCCATCAATTCTTGCAAACTATAGAGTTTCTGCTGTACTTTTTAAAAAAATTATTCAGTTGCCTTCTCAGGCCTGCTCAGAAAGCTATCAGGGACTTTTCTTCCCCCCCCCCCAGTTCCAAATATAAATCGCATTTAAACAACTTTTAGTTTGTGTTAATGAGGTAAGAATAGATTAATTGCATGCATTCAAACTGCTGTAGGTACTAAAGCATTGATTTTTTTGTAAAAGAATCAAGAGTTTATTCTCAAGCAAGAATAAGCAAGCAAGAGAAAATATGGAGTTTCTGGCAAAGCAGCAAAGAGGAAATTTGATCACTACACCTCAGATGATTCAAAAGAGGAAGACAGGCCACAAAAGTGAGAGAATGGTGTTTCTGGATTTGTTTTTTAATGAAAGTTAAAAGACAGGAGGCACTGCAGTGACTAGAAAATCTTATGATTGATGTTGGGAGTTAGTGGAACAGGTTAAGCAAAAAAAAAAGTGTTCTTCAACTCTATAAACAAAAGCCAACACTTACAGGCAGGCACACACATACACACACACACACACACACACAATACACATGTATGTATACACATATACATGCAAGTACATATGCATATGTACACATGCACGTTTACGTACTTATACACACACACAAAATAAATGGTATAGTCATATCCTCACTCTAAGAAGCAACTAAAGCATTAATTTTATAAGATTTATAACAAATACTTAGGCCAGACAGCAGGAGCTCAGAAATAATCTTATTCTTACATCAGGTAAGAATTTGGATTTCTGACAGAAGTAATGCATACCGTAGGACCCACTTTCCATTCAAACCTCCAGTATTACTGTAGGCAAAGGTCCAAAGAATAAGTTCACCCTCAAAAGTTGTCAGACACATTAGGAAATGAAACACAGCAAAAGTCAGCAAAAGCAACAAACAGAGGAACATACGAAGGTGTCAGATACTGGAATTACATGAACATATTTAAAAGGTTAAAGAAGCGGCCACCAGGTATCACGGAACCTGCCTGTAATTCCAGTATTTTATTTTGAAGCAAGGAAGTTTCAGGTTTGAGTCCAGCCCATACTACATAGTGTGTCTGAAGTCAATTTGCGTTATATGGAAAGACCCTTGCTTCAGAAAAGAGGAAAAAATACAGGTGAAGACAATGAAAATTTTTTGTGATTGAAATTCAAAAGATTGGATTCATAAGACAGTAAGTATAGCTGAAGTGGTAGTTGGTTAATTTGACAATAACTGATAAAGTTAACCTAAACACAGCATAGTTAGACAAAGCTCTCAAGGAAGTAAGAAGAAATGTTATATTCATCTTACAGTCAACTAGTGGATGCTTCACTTTGAAGTCAAAGGAAGACAAACATGCCCATCATCACCATTTAAAATACTAAGAATTGGAAAAGTTAATTGAACATAATTTGGAAATTCTAGTAAAGCTTGAATGGGTGATAAAAGAAAAGGAAGATAAAATAGTACATGTGCAGATAAAGAAAAAATTTGACATTTCCCAGTGTCCAAAACAGAGATGTTCTTAAAAACAACCAGAAAGAAGATTGATAACTAACAAAAATAGTGATTTGACTGACAGTTGACTTTTCAACAATAATGGAAGCCAAAAGACAGTGAAAGACAATCTTTAATGTGTTATGAGAAAATAATACTGTTATAACTAAGCTTCTACAAATAGACACTAAGTAGAATTTAATAAATTAAATTCAAAAAACTCACTTAAAACAGAAAATAATACAAAATTAATTGGAATGGGAATTATAAAGTTTTTCCTTTCTTTTTTGATATGTGTATACATGTTCACATGTACGTGGATGCCCACAAATAAGTATATATTATATATATATATCTAATGTACATTTATATATATATATCTAATGTACAGATAGATGGGGAATCTTCTTTAATCACTCTTCATCTTATTGATTGAGACACGTCTCTTAATTGAACCCAGAACTCACCAATATGGCTAGTTTGGTTAGCCAGTTTCCTCTTGGAATCCTTTCTGCCTTCTGAGTGTTGGAATTAGAGGTGGGCCACCATTCCCATCTGTTGTTACATGAATTCTGGGAGATCTGAATTTTGTTCTTCATGCTTATGCAGCAAGTGCTTAAACTACAGACTATCTCTCTAATCCCCAATTAGGTAGTTTTTAAACACTAAATGATTAAAATCACATGCAAACCCCGTGATCTTAATGAAGAACTGCAGAAGAAAATTTATAACCCTAATGCTTGAATTATTAAAAAAATGAAAGCTAGCAACTAATTAGCTAAATAATCTTTTAAGGAGAATAACAAAACAAGTTTAAAGAATGTAAATAGAAATTCATGAAACATAAAATAAGCCTATAGCAGAGAGATTCATACAAGTCAAAATTCAGTGCTTTTAAAGAGCAATATAGCTGACACATACCAGATGAGATTAATGAAGGGTACCTGGAGTGATAACACAAGCGGCATGAAGGATGGAGATAGTTACACATGTGGGGCTTAAGACGATATGATAAGGGGACGTGAAAACTGTCATATCAGTAAATTCCAAACTTTGAACCAACCAAACAAACAAAATGTCCAGAAAATTCTACTTATCAAAATTGATTTAAAGGTTAGAATACCTGAAACAGTTCTACAACAGAGAAATGGAAGCATTAACTACAAATCTTACCCAAGGAAAATTCTACCTCAGAATTCTCTACTGGTAATTTTTTTTTAAAATGCGTGTGTTTGGAGCAGACCCAGCCCATGGTGGGTGGGACTAGGCCCTGAACAGGTGAATATAATACAGAGAGGTGATTGAGGAAGTTAGCATCCTTCTGTACACTTGGCCAGACCTGCTGGTCTGGCAAGTAAGGATTGTCCATCTCTCGGCTGTTATGTGGTGATGGTGTGGCCAGTTCCCTCAGCCCTGGTATTGGTGCATGCTCTCCCATCAAGCTGGATTAAGAACTGTAACCAGACTGTCAGTAAGGAAATAAACCTCTTGTTCCCTTAAAAAAAATGCGTGTGTTTGGAGTATGTATGCATTTGTGTGTGTTTGAATTGTGGGTAAGCACACACATGTGTGTAGGCGTGCTTGAGTATGTGAGTGTGTAGGTGCATGTGGAGGCCTGACCTGAGGGCGATAGCAGGAGTCATTGTCCATTGGCTTTCTACTTTACTCTCTTAAGACTGGGTTTCTAATTAACCCAGAGCTCACTGAAAGGGCTCATCTGCCTAGTCAGCTTTCCCTGGGGATTCCCAACCTCCACCTTCCAGGGCTATAATTGAGGCGTGTCTTCATGTCTACCAGAATTTTACATAGAATCTGGGGATCCAAACTTGGGTTCTGTTGCTCGTGCTGCAAGTGGGCAAGTGCTCTAACTACTGAGTCTCTAACTAGCAAGTTTTGACCTAATATTTGAAAAAAAAAATTCTTACCCTATACAAACTCTTCTAGAAGAATGGAGGAACTTTCCAGCTAAATCAAACATAATCAAGGACCATCTGAGAAAGGAAAAATCATGATTGTCAGTGTCACTTGTGAGGATAGTTGCAAAAATCCTTAAAAAGAAACCCAAAACAGTCAACTACAACTAACAGATATAAAAACTTGACCAAGTTGAAATTATCTCAGGTGTGCTTGAAGTTAGAGAATCCATAATAAAAATTTCCACATTAACAACTTATAAAAGAATTATCACCATTTAAGTGAATGGAATTGTAACTTTGGTTGACATTCACATTGAATTATCATGGAAAAATATTAAAATAAGTATAGATACTTTCATGATCTGTTAAAGAATATCTAAAGCCCAGGGAAAGAAAATACTACACTTCATCATGAACGAGTATATGTTTCACTTAGAAGTCAAGAGAAGACTAACATGTCTATTATCATGACTTACAAAAGTAGTGCTTTGGAGCAGGTCTTGCTATGTAGCCCAGGTTGACCTTGAACTTAAGGTCCATCTGCCTGCTCAGCCTCTTGAGTGCTGGAATTGCAGATGTCCCATTTTCACAACTTATGTTTAGCCTACAGGGAACATGTTTTAAGGAAGCATGTAAGACTGGAGAAAAGTAATAAAGATACTGAAAAGAAGACATAAAGCTGTTAATATTTTTTGTAATATGGATTTGCCCCCATACCTTAGAATTTCATAAATAACCTAACTAAAAATCTCTTAAAATATTAAAACAATGGACACATGCTTAATTATTTATTACTATTATTTATTGGTTGATGTTTATTTGTAAGCAGCTGAGGCACAGCTTCTTTTCCTTTCCTTTCTTTTTAAATTTTGAGATAAGTTTTCATCAGTAATATCCCAAGTTGGTCTCAAAGTTGTGGTGGTGGTCCTGCTTCAGCCTCCTAAGCACTGAGGTAGGTAATACCCTGCCCCATTTAGGGTTCCATTTTAAATGTTTCCACCCTTATATTTGGGTGAGTTTCTAATGAAACTAATTTGGTAATGCAGGTGATCTGATTTTATTCTGGATGTGGATTATGTTCTGTTACTAGAAACTTTCAAGGTGTAGTAAATAGAGACAGTTTCCTTTGTCTCGGGGATCACCATATTTGCTATCCAATTCTTTGGTGTCTTGAAAACTCTTTGTATATGTTTTGTATTAGTGTTGTGAAAATTGTTATTTCATATTTTTTGTGTATTTGGGTTTCAATGGGGTGAGCAAATATGGTCTTTATTACTCCATCAGGGCTGGAAACGAAAGTCATTTTCATTAAATGGCTTATCATTTTTGAGATGGTCCTCTGGATTAACAAATAATTGTTTTAGTTTATATTTTATTCTGATATAGTTGCTTGGCCTTTTGTTTAGAAAAATGGTCAAATTTTGCTTGTTTGTTTTGTTTTTAAAGTAAAAGGTAATTTAAAGTTCAATCTTTGAGGATCTGTATAGTAGGCACCCTTGGATAGTTTATTTCTTAAGGCTCAATTACTCTGCTACTATGTGTTTTGTTAGCGATGGTGTTCAACCTATGGGGTTATGACCCACGAATGTATTTCACAAATTTAAAGACAGACCACAGATGGACTTATTCAGTTGTGTTATATCTGTTCACTGGTTCAGAATAAACATCTATGGGTCATTATTCTGAGTTACATCTGTGGAAGGCACCAAGTTCCATCTTCTGGCTTGTGTGATCCAAATAGTGACTCACAAAAACTTTCATGCTGCTGATGCATTACTATTATTTGTTCTTTAAAAGTACAGAATATTGTTTACTTTTTGTATGCCTATTACAGATTGTTGAATAAACTGCATATAGTTACTGTTACGGTGTTTGTGAAGGAGTTTAACTTTCTAATGTGTAATTCTAAACATTTCTTCTGTGTAATGATTGTGGGTTCTATTTATAATTCCATGGCATCAGTTTATTTTCATTGATAAGTTACAATTCAGATGTTCTTGGCTTTTGCAGGTATTTTCTGCAACTCCTGAAATTAAAAAGGAAAAGTTAGAGGGTAACTTTCAAACAGTCCTTCAGATGTGTCCAGAGCCTTTGAGAAACACATTTACTTTTCCTTGATAATAATGATCAGAGAGCTAAAGGAAGAATTAGTGTTCTTGGAAACAGGAAAATCATTGCAGTCCACCATTTTTGGCCTTCTCAACTGCTGGCAGACTCATTTACAGAAGCACAAGCAGGCGGCAGAACTGCCTCCCTCTGGTCCCAAGTCTCTCCTTTTCTGCAGCTTGTGCACTAAGCTAGTAAGCTGTGATGGCCAGAGCTGGGAAGAAATATGAGAGAAACCCAAGAATATTATTCCAATATATAACCTGAATTATTTTAAACTAAATTGTTAGCATCAGAATACTGAAGAATTGGCCACCTTTCCTATGCTAAGTTCCAGTCTTTCAGTCAAAAGTTATGCTTTCCTTACTTGTTAATCCTAACTGCTTAGATAAATAATTGAGTTTGAAATAAGATGAAGATGGAAAAGGGATTATAAATAGCACAAACTCTTTTTATGGGTGTATATTCATTGTCCATCGTGTTGGATTTCATATAGTCAATTTCAAGTATACCATGTACTTTGACCGTATTCACCTTCCTTCCATTCTTTCTCTGAAGTCTCTGTGCTTTAGTCCCCTTCTCCCTTCCTGTAGTGCTAGTCTGCTAGGTTCATGTGTCTATATCCAATATAAAGTACATAAATGATAGGAAATCTGTGTTTTCCTTTCAGAGTGAGGCTCATTTTGTTTAAGACAATGATCTCTAGTTGCATCCATTTTCCAGCAAATTATCTAATCTTATTTTTCTCTATGATTGAGTAAAACTCCATTGTGTATACATACTGCATTTTTTTAAATCCACTCATCTGTCAATGGGCACGTAGACTTATAATATTGCTCCAGTGAATAATGTATACTTTATTTTTTTAAATAAATTCTTCCAGGATTTTTAAGAATTTAAACAAGGGCTGATAAGGTGGCTTGGTGGGTAAAAGCCCTTGCCAGAACAGCCTGATGACCTGAGTTTGATCCCTGGAACCCATATAAAGATGGATAGAGAGAACCAACTCCACAAAGTTATCCTCTGACCTCCACATATGCACTAGAGCATATTCATACATGTTTTCTCTCTCTGTCTCTCTCTCTGTCTCTCTGTCCCCCCGTCTCTCTCTCTCTCCTGTATACATGCAACTACATACAGTAATAATAATAATAATAATAAACATGTTAAATGCCATCGCTATTCTTAGTTGAACAGTTGTTTTTTGCTTTATTTTCTTTTGGAGGAGGTGGTTGTTAATGGTATGTATTTCTCTTTGCAGCTACTAAGTCAGGATTGCTACCCCCACCACCAGCACTCCCTCCAAGACCTTGCCCATCACAGGTAGGTGACATGTTTGTTTTCTGCACACTGTTGTCCTACCACAGGGGCTTCTTTGCAAGGGTTGATGGGATATTAGATTCCCAAGATAACATCTGGATAAAGAGAAGAAAGAACAGTTGATTTATTTGTACCCAACTAGTCTCACAGTCTTATGCAGAAAAGAGAGTTTCTTCAGAGAATCACCAGGCAGACTTTCACTTTGGGCTCTTGAGGACTGCATATTATTTTTCTACATAGAGATGTAGAAGGAGTGTCTCTTCAGTGGGGTCAGGGGCATGGTTGTTCTGTTATATATATTGCATGTAGTCTTGGTGATGATATTTTCATCAACATTTAAGATCTATGCTAATTCACATGCACTGAAAATAAATACGCTGAAAACATATGGGATTAGTGCTGTGGTGTGGGCTCGTGGTGTTGACTGTAGGATCCTCCTTTCTCTCTGAACAATAAGCTAAAACAGCAGGAGACAGAAAAATGTGTCACCAGAAGGCATCTTGCCTTTGAATTAATCGTGCCTTATTTACATGTGCTACTATGGTCTTACTCATCTAGATTTCAAAGTAGCAAGCAGGCAGCAAATCTGTGCATGGCGCGCAGGAGTGCTGCAGATCTTTCCTTTCGTTAATTACTGTGGGAGGAGCATCTATCATCGAAGAACCGTTCTAATCTTCAGTGAGAAACATTGGGGGACATTTTTCTACAGACAGTTCCAGTTTCTATCTTCACTGCTTCGTGTGGTTCAGCACATACCTTTCCATGTGCCCAAATCTCAGTCAGGACTCCAGTGATGGAAACAGCTTTTCCCATTTGCTTGTCCTTCAGACAATCAGGTGGTTTTTAGCATCCGCTCAAGTGTGAGATGTAAATGCCACAAGGTGTACTGGCTTTTTGTTTCAGTCTAAAGGGTAATAGAAGCCCAGTTCTTTCTGAACTGCATGTAAACAAGCAAAAACTCCTTTTCAAGATTTCAGCATCGCCTTTAAGATAAATTGACCTGTTAAGAAATATTGAGTTCTTGCTAATTTTCTTGTTCCCCTCCATGTTTCCTTGTTTATAATTCTTGCTTATTAAAAATTAGCAGCTAAGTTAATTGAGCATCTGCAATGGCCCAGGCATTGTGCCTTTTTAATGCATAATTTTATCCTTTCAAAACCCTTATGAAGTAGATATTAATACTGTTCTTTTTATATACACAAGGAAATTTGGAGCATTAGTGGAGTTATGCAAGTCACCAAGGGGCATAGCTAGTAAATAAATTGTAGGGCCCTTCCCAAACTGAAATCTTTAAGCCCTTTCTTCTCCACACTGGGAGTCTTAAGTGTTTATGGTTTCATCAGGCAGCAGATCCATTACATTTGTAACCAAGGCTTTCAGCATTAGGAAGGCCTACAGATACTGAGAGAGCCACTTTGCATCAGCAGCAAACTCAGATTTGGTCACAATGAAATTAGCAGCCATTCTGGGATGCTTATCTGCCAGCTGCTAGTTTTAAGCTCTTGCTTGAGAGCCACCTGGATGAATGTGTGGAAGCCCTGTATAAAGGGGCTTTTGTAACCCACCTCCTTATCTTTTCCCCCATTGCACGAATGACAATAGTTACTTCCTGGTCTGAAAAGCTGTGCTGTTATCAGCCGTCCTCATCTGAGTGGCTTGCCCTGGGCTTCTAGCCTGCTTGCAGCTTAGTGACCAGGGAGCTGACAGGGCTGCTGGGAGTTCTCAAGTCAACAGTCATGAATAAGTCTGCTTCTTTGTCTCGCAGATCTCCCAGCAAAATAGAAATGCTGAGCCCTGGCCTCCAGCTCAGCTGCCAACTGGGTGGGGATGGGGGGGGGGAGGTGTTAGACTACAGGAACATGAATGTAAGGAACAGGGAGAAAATCTCCAGATCATTTCTTCCCTCTTACTCCCTTTTGTCCACTATAGATGGGACCCACATATTCAGTAAACATGTGGTTGCATTTAGTTTTTATTTCAGGCCAAACAAACTAGGAACAGCTAAATAATCACTCGTGTGGGACACCATCATATTTCCTAAGCTACTTATGAAGTAGTCTGGGAAATATGCATATAGGGTTCGGTGTTCAGACATATTTACAGTTGCTGCTCCCCTCTACCTCCTATCTTCCTGCTGTACTCTTGAATTCTTACCCAAAGAAGCAAACACAAGGGTCATTTTATTAAAACTGGCAATTTTCTACTTTGTCTGTGACTATTCATCCTTTTATTTATAAACTACTTGTTGATGACCCAGGGGCCTAATGGTTAGGAAACACTAGAACATCCACTTAAAGTATTGTTAAGAATGTCACCAAATCATTCCCATGTGTCACCTCATTTCTACATTATGTGATCAAAGTTAACTTTAGATATGATACCAATAGTTTTCCCTTGAAGAAGGGAAAGGGGATGTTTGTTGCACAGAACTTAGGATTTCAAACTGTCCCAGGTTTCAGTTTGTCCCATTTTCTTCCTTTGCCATCTTTCTTGCTTCCTGGTAACCTCATAAGGTCACACATTATCACAGACAATTTTATTACAGAGAACTTAGGCATTTTCAAGCTCGTTTTCTTTGCCATGTTAAATTGTTTCAGGTGTCCTGCTATGTATTGACCTTTGAACTGACCTTGGAACTATAGCTGTCTGTGGCTGTAGAAATCTGTAGAAACCTTTATGACGAAGAGGTCACTAGGAAAGCAGAGGAGATGTAGCAAGCCAGAACAATTAAAATGGTTAGATTTAGTAGTAACAGAGTGAAAGTCAAATAAAATTTCTAGATTATTTGGGTTCTAGAAAGTGTGGGGTTTAAAAAAATTCATACTGTGGAATGGCAAAATAGCTTAGCAGGTAAGGAAGGCATCTGCCTGCAAACCCGACATTAGATCCCCAGAGGCCAGTGTGGTGGGCCATGGCATGCATGTGCTTTTCTTCCTCTCTTTCTCTCTTAAATAAATAAATAAATTTAATTATTCTTATCATTTAGCTTGATAAATGTGTAAGATTAGACTTTAATAAACAAAATATTTCTTCCCCACAAGGAATACAATTTTAAAAGCTGTGTAGACAACAGTAGTGATATGCTTCCATGTTCTCAGAAAGTTGTACATAGGACAAAAGTGCATCTCTGAATGGGGAATGGGGATGGAGCTCTGTGCTAGAGCACCTCTGTAGCACACATACAACCCTGTGCTCCATCCCCAGCAATTAAAAACAAAACGAAACCAAGCCAAATGTATATCCACTTTCATCAATTGAGAAAGACGAGGTACAAGTTTTCAGTGTAGAATGTAGTTTATCTGGCTCCTACGTACACCAAGCACCAGTATGATGTGAACATCTGGATTAGGTTATCCTTATGGGGCCCCAGAGTTAGGAAAGGGAATAAATTCAGAGAAACGGATCCTTTCTTTTTTTCATATCATGGGTAAGATCAAGGAGAACTAAGTGAATAAAGAATCAAGTCGTTTGGTCCCTCGTTTTCCTGTGGAAGACCAGAAACTATAGTATGGTTTTTGACTTAGTCCAGAAATGGCAATATTTTATATTTTTTAAAATGATTGATTCATAGCATAAGCAACCAAAAGGCAATTAAAATAAAGTGTTTCATATGGCCAGTGTTAAAGTGGAAGCTAGTTAAACTTCTTAGCTCACTGTTGTGTATATAAATGAAGTAAAAGACTTACTGTAGAGCCTATGCTTGTCCTATAGCTCAAGCCTCTGCTAGGGGATTATCCGATACCTGAATAGCTAAATTCCCTCAGTATTGAGCCCATGTCAGAATTCTTACAATTGGGATAGAGCCATGACTTGATAATCATGTGGAAAAAATGTTGTTTACAGAATATTATCTTTTAAGTTTCATAGTACCCATAGTTGATGAATAGGGGCTTCCTCTAAGCTAATGTGCTCAGAATTTTCTTATTTATATCACTGATTTCTTTCTTTATCATAGCAAGTGCTCCTCACTTAGCAGAGTTTTCAGTGCTAAAATTTTAATGTTGGAAGTAAAGGCACCAGGAAAGAACTGTCTTCTTAGAGACTAAAAAGGCAGCAAGGGAACTGGTCAATGCAGTGAGTTTTAAAGAAATAAGGGAGCCTTTTAACTAACTAATTAATTATTTATTTTAAATCTATCCTTTTAATTAATGTCCTATCAGTTTTGGTATTCTTTCTACAAGTTACTATACAGATGATACAAAAAGTAAATTCTCTTATGAGAAAATTCTCCTATGAGCTAAAGAGCATGCTCTCAATTTCATTACTGATGATTACAAGTCTCATGCTTTTTAAGAGTAAAAATAAAAAAAAGAAAGGAAATGACGGAATTGAGCACATGAGGGAGAGGGACAAAGAGATGCTGGGCCGCATCCCAAGGTCTGTCTTCTCATGTTCCATACAGGATCTCAGTAATGTTACTCAGGCTGGTTTTGCATTTGCAGTCTTCAGGCCTCGACCACCATAGTGCTGTGATTGCAGTCATGCACCATTATACCAAGTGTATATCTGTTCTAAGTGTAGCTTTAACTGAACTATAGCACGTTTACCAAACACATTTCTAACAAGGCTAAATTTATTTCTCAGAGAATAAAATGGGACAAGATAGGTAGCTCAGTGCACTTTTTCTAGAATTTGCTAAGGCCCTGGGTTCCATCCCCAACAGCATTAAGAAAAAGAAGACAAGACATTATCTCCTTAGCAGCTTTCAAATATGTTTGAGAAAACAGCAAGAAAAACATCTTAAACATGAGCAATGTAGAACTCTTACTACTTTAAAAATTTCATAGCTTTTGTGTTTTATAAATTTAAAAGTCAGTGACATATCAACTATTGTGAGACCTTTTGCTATAACATATTCAGATGACTTTATGTAATACATAGAAAGTATTCAATTATGCTGTCTGCTGTAGATACAGAATACTTACAAGACACCTAGCTTGCTTCTTTCTCTTTCTCCCCTCCCCTCGCCCTCCCCTCCCCTCCCTGCCCTCCCCTCCCCTCCCCTCCCCTCCTGCCCTCCCCTCTTGCCTCCCCTCCCTTCTTCCCCTCCCCTCCCTTCTCCCTTCTCTTCCCTTCTCCCTTCTCTTCCCTTCTCCCTTCTCTTCCCTTTTCCTCCCCTCCCTCCCTTCTTTCTTTCTTTCTTTCTTTCTGCTTGCTTTGCTGGTTCTTGCGTCTTCTTCTTCTTTCGTGCTTCTTTTCTTGTCTGTCTTTCTCTCTTTCTTTCTTTCTTTCTTTTTCTCTTTCTCTCTCTTTCTCTCCCTTCCTCTTCCGTCCTTCCTTCTTCCTTCCTTCCCTTCCTTCCTCCTTCCTTCCTTCCTTCCTTCCTTCCTTCCTTCCTCTTTCTCACTTTATTGAGCTTTTCCACTAAAAGTGGACATATGTCCATACAAAACCAAATGTTTGTTATTGTACCTTTGACATTACAATTAAAATCCAGCTTTTAAAAAAGCAGTTAACTCAAAAACCACTACTTCATGATCAATAGTGTCTTTGAAGTCAAAATTACCCTTAAATATGGTTTAGACTTAATGCAAAAATTTAGGTGGTTTGAATGAAACTAAATTTCCAGTTTGCTTAGCTGGAATTACAAAAGGCAGAACTGTGTTTTCCACAGATAAAATAGTCTGTAGAATTGCTAACTCTGGACAGCTCTTAAAGAGTATTTAGAGTATGAGATAGTAAGGAATACAGTCATTCTTTAGACATTCTTCTGTTGTCCTTTTTTCCCATTTAGAAATCTGTGGATGTGTTGGAGACACTAGCAGCAGTAGGTGCAGTCTTGACGAGAGAGTCCATTTCCATTTCCCTGAACAGCAAGTTGTAATAATAAGCTTTGCATTGAAGCCTTTTGAGGCATTTCCCATCAACTCACATACCTTGCTGTGCTGTGCACAGTGGCAGCTGTGCCCACATGCCCATGACTGGTCATCACAGATCTCTGATGTCCTTGAATCCTGCCCACAGGGAACTGCAAGCCTCCAGCCTGTCCAGAGTCCTTCCCAGCCTTACACTAGCCATGTCCAATTCTGCCAAATTCCAACAAGGCCGAGAGCTAACTGGAAACAGCAAAACCTACTACCTATTTGTCACACCACTATTATGACTTTCAAAAGCACATACAGTTTCTTAATTTTTTACTCCTTGATGTATAAATTCAACATGTATCAAGAAGTATTTTTTATTCACTAGAAACCTGGAAATTATTCTGAAATAAATTTACAAAGATGTGTGACCTAATATGCCACTCCTTTTGTTCCTGCATGTGACCGTTTTGTCCTGTAATGTCTCCTAGTAGTATTTTAGTGAACATTTCAGTGTTTAACAAAAGAAACATCCAAACTAACAATTTGTCTTAATCTAGGATGATAAAAGAACATGCTGAATGCTGTATAACCACCACGTTAAATGTAGTAGCATTAATGTTTCTATCTGTGATGATATCCTTAGCTCTCTTACTGCGTAGCTCTGTGATCTTTGGTGATTTGGGCAAATTAGACCTACAGACCTATTGCTTCTTCTATAAAATGAAATAATTTCAATGGGGGCAGATTTTCTAGTGTGAAGGCTCTGAGTCTGTATTATATTCTCCTGTTAAACATGTAGATGACGGCTGGATAGATGGATCAGGACTTAAAGTCTTTTTGCCTCACAAGCGAAAAAACCTGAGTTCAGATCCTTAGATCCCATGTCAATATACCAGGTAGAAATTGCAGTGGCTGGTATTTCTTCCTATGCAAGGCAGAGCTTGTGAAACCACTGAGAAAATCAATAAGGAGGTGGAGCAATCCAGAATGATTTTCTATGTCACCATAGGCACACATACAGACACACATTTTATATATTTTTATTTACATACTATATATATATATTTTTATAACATCTTAAAATACAGTTGAGGGACACAGTGGCTTAAGCCAGTTTTCCCTGCTTCCATCTGCTAAGTAGATCTGAAACCTTGGCCATGCTAAAACAGTAGAAAGAGGACCATTGTGTGCTGTTAAGCATTTGGAAGTATGCTGTGTAGTGATTGGTAGAAGTTTAAATAGCAGTTTTGATGGGAGAAATAGAGTTTTCTTTTCAATATATTCTTTTACACTTATGGATTAAAGATGCAAATACGCTCTCTGATACCTTTGGAAGACTAATCACCTAGCCATGGCCACTCTAGCAGATGTTAAGTTCAAATACAGTTTGCTGACATACTGTCTAGTAGCTGCTTTCACCCAGTCCTCTAGATGGTAAACTCTACATGCTCTCACTACTACATGCTCATTTTGCTATGACCAGAATTGTAGCCTGAAGATTGCCTCTCCTTAACATTGCAAGGTATTATGTCCTTTTTCTGTCATTGATTGTGGTGCTGCAGAAGAGTCCCTTTTTAATCTCTTTTTGGTTCCTTTAGATTGACTTTGTCTTTCCTCCAGGGTGACTTTTAAAACTTGAGTTTTAGTGTTCTGTTTGAATATCACCGTGATGTGACTAGTCGTAGATTTACATTTACTTATGCCAGGTGACAGTGTATATATTCTATATGGAAAAATTGTTCATTTAACTTTAGCACACTCCGAAGTCGTATTTCTGTGGGTTTTCCTTTTTCTATTTCTGCTTGAATTCCAGTTAGATGTATTTGGGTATGGCTTTCGACACATTTATCATTTCTAGTAGGGGCTCATCTTTCTATGTTGTAATCATTCTGGACTGGTGTCATGGTTTGAATATATGTTGTCTCCCACAGGCTTATGAGTTTGAATCCTTAGTTGTGGTTTGGGAAGGTCATGGCACCTTTGATAGGTGGAGCCTTGCTGAAGGAAGGGACATTACAGAGGGTGGTCCTTGAGGTTGGATGGACCCTTCCTGTTTCTACTAGTAGTCTGCTCTAGCAGTTGTCAGCTAGATCTCTCAGCCTCCACAATATCTGCAGTGACTTAAGCCACCCCCAACTGCTGCCAGCCAGCAGCCATACCTTTTCTGCCACAATAGACTGTATCTCCCCTCTGGAGCTGTAAGCCAAATAAATCTCCCTTTCTCCCATTAAGCTGATTGTATGAGTGTTGTCTCATAGCAGTACAAAGAATAACCACAACAGCAGGACCTGGATGAAGTTGTCTTTTTTTTTTTTTTTAAGTAATGACTCTCTGCATAACTGTGTATTACAAGAAACTTTCTATTTTGTTTTAAAATCTCAGTAAGTATTCTTTGATTCCAGTTGGTTGTTTTCATTTGGGTGACAGGTTCTCACTGTATAGCCCAGGTTGCACTTGAATTCGCTGTGTAGCCCAGGCTGGCATTCGTATCCTAGTTAGGGATTATAGAGTTATACCATCATACCAAGATCGATGCCATGTTTTATTATTAATTCTTTTTCATTTTAGCATGTGTTTTACTTCTCCCTGTTTTACTTTCATAGATTTCCTACTGTTTTCTTCTCTTAGATGTTATTGTGGATTGTAAAGTTATTTTAAGCTTGTTTTGTTTTCATCAGGAATGAAGTGATCTCTTTGGTTCAAAATTATGCTTTTGGAATTTGTTCTCATAGTGTTTTTCAATTTGAGCTTAAAGTTCATTCTCAGTTCTCTGAGTTCATCCCTTTATAGTGAGTCAGTGACTGTCTCTACCAGGTTCTTGCCACAACTCCACATTCATGGCCTTCACTGTAGGTCCAGTTCTTAAATTTGAGGTGTAGCATCTCCATCTTGTGTGGATGTCAAGAGTCCTCAAAGATGATGGCAGGTGGTAGCTTAGACCAGGACCAAGCTGCAGTGTTATATAGGTATTCCATGATTATGATACAATTATACCCCCAAACTCCATTGTGAATTGAAAATATGCTCAATATGTTTAGCCTATTGAACATCATAGCTTAGGCTAGCCTACCTTAAATGCGTTCAGAATACTTGTGTTAGCCTACTGTTGGGTAAAATCATTGAATACAAAACTTATTTTGTAATAAAGTGTCGACTCTCATGTAATTTATGTAATATTGTATTGAAAATGAAAAACAGAATAGTAACATGCTTTTGTACCCTGGTAAACTTGAAAAAACTTAAAATTGAATCACTATAAATTGGGGACTGTCTGCAAATGTCTCCCCCCTTCTTCTCCTAGGGATGAAGTCCTGAGTACCTTCATGGGCTCCAGCTTGGTTTTATGGGTAGTGAAGCACTAAGGTAGCCTCTCATTGACTTCAGGGGGGTGAACTAGATACCATTCCCCTGAGTGCATAGAACATTTTAATCCCTACAGTCCTGCAATACACAAACGCTCATCTGTCTCTATGTTCTCCAAAACCTCAACATGCCAACCAAGTTGTGACTTGGCCTCACAGGAACCTTTAGCTTGCTCCAGAGTATATCTTACATCTCCTTAATCTGAACACTCATGCTCATGCTTTTGCGTCATTTCACATCACTTTACCAAAAATGAAGTCTAGCTTCGGCAAGCAGAAACGAGATACTCCCAGTCTCACAGCTAGGAAGTGAGAAAAGGAGAACTGGAAAAGGTTTCTGAAGAAAATGCTAGGAATTCAATGATGAATAGTGTGTGTGTGTGTGTGTGTGTGTGTGTGTGTGTGAGAGAGAGAGAGAGAGAGAGAGAGAGAGAGAGAGAGAGAGAGGTGTGAGAGAGAAAGAGAGAGAGAGATCATTCATTGCATATCACAAAATTAACTACAGATCTTCTAGGCAAAGTTGATGAGAATTCCCAGTCTCTTTACACAACCGTAGTTTTTTTCAATGTGAAACATTTTTTGCATTCATCTTAAAATGCTTATTTTAAACACCTGCATCTTGCTTTAAATAGCCTGTGATTTTGGCTTGTGATCCTTATTTGTAGCAAAAGGCCATGTGTAATCTTTATCATGCTTTCTGAAAGAGAGCAAAAAGAGAATTTTGAATGAAAAATAATTTCTTTCCGTGCACTCCAACATTGATTTTAAAGGTCTACAAACTAAAGAGGGTCTGTGAATCTTCCTTTGTTCTCTCCCTTTGTACAGCACATTGAGTGCTGATGTGGGAGATGCTTTGCAAATTCTTGGTAGAGGTTTCCAAACGTGAACCTAAGTCATCCTTCTCTTAGCCACGTGCAGTTGTTTCTGTTGCTGTCTTCATTTGAAGATGAATAACCCAAAGCTGGAGAAGTCCAGACACTTGTACAAAGTCACCCCCAGCAGGAAGAATGCCAAAGCTGTGACTCAAACCCTACCACCTACCCCAATACCAGCTCACCGTGGTGCCATACTGCCAGTCCATGTCTGTGTGTTGTTTTCTGAATCAGGACGTATTTTACCTTATGCACCCTTTTCATGAAGTGCTTTTATCCCACTGCTAAGTGCATGGTTTCTTTGTTTCCCCCTTCTTATCTTTTTTATGCTCATGATATTGTCTTGTTGCATGAAGCTTTATTTGCTGGTCTCATTCCTGTGTCCCAAGCCATCAGTTTATCAGATATCAATGAACTATACTTGCTATAGGACCATACTCTGCTGAGAACTATGGGAACAGGTGGAGAGTGGTAAGACCCTTAACCTGTGGCTCCTTCATCCTTTCTTGCCCTTTGAAGGCAGTCATGCCTAACATTATCTATTTTGTAGTTTCTCATGGTACTTTTATATAAGTCTATCCTATCCTATGTATTTCATTTAAACCCGTTTCCTCATGCTTTCCCTTTCAGTAATAAGGTATCAATTGCCACTGTTTTCCCTTTCAGTAATAAGATATCAACTTATGGTTGAATTTGGAGTTCCAAAGCTATAGAATCCTCATTTCTCTTTTCGTCCATCTCCCTTCCTTTTCCCCATATAGTGACAGAAAGCAGGAGGCACTCTGAAGTGTCAGGAGAAGGTAGGTGAGAACAAATATGCATCTGTTCTTAATGGGTATGGAAAGTGGAAGACAGCAGACATTGGGCGGAGGGATGCAGCCAGAGGGAGGATTTGGAGCTTGAATTCTTAACGCTTACTGGCTTTTTTTTTTTTTTTGTGCAAATTTCTTGTTTGCTCCATGCCTAAATTTCATCATTTGTAAAGGGGGCATACTGAGAATACCTATTTTGATTGCAAAATTAATGAAAATCTGCAGCTCACTTTTCAAAGTGCCTGGAATATGACCACCTAAAGTAGAATTATCATCATCGTTATCACTCCAGGCCAGTTAAGACACATGGTGGGTTCTAGTTGGAAAATGCAGGGGCTGGAGAGGTGGTTCAGGGGTTAAGCCTCTGCCTTGCAAGTGGAAGGTCCTGAGTTCGGATCCTAGACCCCATGTATAGACGCCGGGTGGAAGCGGGGGCGGCCTGGGTTTCTGGTCCTGTTAGGGCGGAGCCTGTGAATCCTAGGGCAGAGTAAACGAGGAGGTGGAGGCGGTCCATGGTGGTTCCCGAATTCGTCCGTGGTTCTACACACATACATACACATGCACACACACACATACACGCACAATTGAATAAATAATAATAAAAAATTAAAAAAAAAAAGAAAATGCAGAGAACTCAGGATAGCCAGAAACGAATGACCACAAGCCCAGATGAGTACAAGGCAAGACCATTCCACGTAAGCACTTATGATAGTATTGCATACTTATTTCTTTTCTGTTTCTGAAGGTTATGGGATCAAGCCCAGGGTTCGGCAAGTGCTTCATGTGTGAGTCACATACCAGTGGTTGTTTTTGTTTTGTTTAGTTTTTTTTCCCTTAAAAAGGTTTACTTATTTATTTTTATTCTTTGACAGTTTCATACATGTAGATAATTAATTTTGGTCATTTTGCCTTTTATTACCTCTTTCATCCCTTCCCACTCCACCTGAACCTCTTTTTCTTCCCAACAAGTCCCTTTCCTATTTTTGTTTCCACCTTGTTTTGTTTTGTCACCCACTGAATTTACTTAGGGCTGCTTACATGAGCACTCCTCTAAGGCTCAGGAAACGTTGAGGAGAGCGCGGAAAAACTTTTAAGGGTCAGACAATGAGGAGGAATGCTGGGAAATTCCTATTCTCTAGACATGCTATGGCTGTTACACTCATGAATTCATAGTCACAGTGATTGCCTGCATGTGACCTGTGCAAGATTGATCCCTGAACACCATGGATGGGGAAGAGATTCATAAGACCTATCACTTCCTGGGAGTTATTGGCAGTTGATGGCTGCAGGGTCGGGAGGGGTCATTTTTGTCTCATTTGTCTCATTTTGTCTCATTATGTAACCCAGGATAGGCTTTAATTGGTGAGCCTACCTCAGTCTCCTTGGTGCTGAGATTGCAAGTATAGGCACCAAATCTAGCTTAGAGTCTCTTTATTACCCATGTCTGTAACCTTCCTTGGGCTTGCCTTTTGCCTATGTCAGGAGTTGACAAGCTATGACCTGAAAATCCTGTCCAGATCTTCATCTGTTTCCGTACATAATGAAGATGGAAGGAAGAATTAGGTACATGTAAGGCCTCACTCTTCAACCTTCTCTCACAGAAACACAAGTCTAAAGATAATTCTATCTTAGATAAAATAATGCAAGCCAGAGGAATCAGTGGAAAGCAGGGCCAACTATCCTGACAGGCTTTCAACCCATAATCAAGGATCATGATGTCCATGAGTATGATTTATAGATTTTTTTCCTTGAAGACCTTGTCTGACGAAGATGCACTATATCTTTCAGACTCCACTATCAAAACTCTGGGTAAATATCCTTTATTATACTGGAAGCTTCAAAGATTGGCTGTGGGTAAACCTTCTGAAGTCTGTGTTTCAGAGACATAATTAAAAACAACCCTGATTGGCATCTGCACATCAGTGTTTTGAAGGTAAAGAATGAAATGCAGCTGGCCAAAGCAAACAGTAAAGCACTTTTCTCTTCCCTATACCTCTGACATGCTGTGCTCTGCTCAGGGAGTTTTGTGGGTATCACCTAGTGATGTGCTGCTGTGCCCTTCTGTCCCCTCTCCAGAGAATGCTGGGAAGCCTTAGCATGCAGCCTTTGGTTTGTTGTTGTCATAGTAGGCACAGGTATCAGCTTAACAGTTGAGGGTTTGCAAATGTGCCCAGAGCTCAGAGAATTAGTGGTTGAATTAAGCCCAGAGCAAACCTGCAGGAGATTGTCTAGCTGATGGGGAAGGCCCAGCCTATGGTGGGTGGGCTTAGGCCCTGAACAGGTGAATAAAATACAGGCAGCTGGTTGAGAAAGTGGGCGTCCTTGTGTACATTTGGCCAGACATGCTGGTCTGGCAAGTAAAGATCATCCCTCTCTCAGCCATTATGTAGAAATGGTGTGGCCAGTTCCTTCGGCCCTGTCAAGCTGGAGACACTGCAACTGGACTGTCATAAGAGAATTAAACCCCTTGTTCCCTTAAGCCATTTGATGGTGATTTTATCAGCAGCCATGCAGGCAAACTGCAACAGTTGTGGAAATAGCTCCACCATGCTGACCACAAGCAGCATTGGGAAGAGATATGTATATCAGTTCACTATACCCTCATGCTCCATAGTTGATGGCTTTGCTATACCGTGAATCTTTCCTCAGGGTTCTGTGTGGCAGGCGATATGAACTTTTCCCTATTTGGTATCGCATTAGTGATTTTAGTTGTTTGAGGTGAAACATCCCTCTTATTTACATTTAGCTTGTGCCACTAGGTGGCGCTGTAGGGACATTACAGGAAATTGAATTTGGTTTTAAGTTTTTATTGAAGAATAATATGCCTGCACAAAGTATATATATTGAATATGCAACTTAACGAATTTCTACAAAGGGAACACATTCATTGATATACACACAGATCAAGCAGAACATGTTTAGCATTCAAAAAATC
Organism: Typhlomys cinereus; assembly: GCA_023101885.1. Lineage (NCBI taxonomy): Eukaryota > Metazoa > Chordata > Mammalia > Rodentia > Platacanthomyidae > Typhlomys > Typhlomys cinereus. Next base: position 232,590 of record JALPQD010000852.1, on the reverse strand, counting down.
TCTCCTTGTGCTATTTTTCTCTAATTCTCTCCTATCTCCTATTTTTAGGGTTAGCACCGTTCTGTATAGGTTTGTTCTATGTGTTTTCCTTTGTGTACAGGTGAAACCATGCAGTGTATGATTGTGTGACTTTTTTGCTTAAATTACGCTTATGTGAGTCATCCATAACCTTATATATAATTGTTGCTGTATACTATTCCACTGCATATGCAAACATACCACTGCTTGCGCTGTTGTGGATATAGAGTAGCCAGTGATGGACAGTACTGCATCTTCATGCCCAAGCTGTTGCGTGGATGTATGCTTTCGTTTCTGGTAGGTTTGTCTCATGGAGTGTTCTGTGTCAGAGGGTAGGTGTGCTGATTAGTATTGTCAGTTCGACCCCTAGGAGGCTGACCTCTGGGCACACCTGAGTGGAATTGTTTTTGATTGCCTTACCGGGTATGGGAGTGCACAGCCTCAAAGGGGGTAGATCATCCCTAGGACTGTATAAAGAGAAAGAGAGAGAGAGAGAGAGAGAGAGAGAGAGAGAGAGAGAGAGAGAGAGCGAGCGAGCGAGAGAGCGCTGAGTGCTAGCACTGGCTAGCAACTGTGCCTGCCTTCATTCACTGGTCTCAGCCCTTGCTGTGGCTGTGATGTGAGCAGACGCTTCAAGCTGCTACACTGTCACGTCCCCACAGTGATGGACTGGAACCTAGAATTGTGAGCTGGCTAAAACCTTTCTCCATCTAGGTCGCTTGGGGCAGGCATTTTGTTGCAGCAATGTTTAGTGAAACTAAAACAGTAGGTAGGGGCTCGGCTTTCACGTGTAATACAGTTTTGTCAAGTCTTCAGCAGTGGTCACGCTGTTGAAGCTTCATGTGGCCACCGGTGCTAAGCCATTTTTCAGATGGTTCCTAACTCTCACATACTCTTTATAGCTCCCTTACTAGCAAGCTATTTCTCATTGAAAATTTTGAAGTCACATTCCTGTCGCAGACATAATTCTTACAGGAAGGGCTGTGTCTACCTAACCATGGACATTTATCGCAGTCTTAACTGTGACCCATCAGTAGTTGCAGAGGAGAGTACTCATAGAGGCCAATGAAACCAGGAAGAGAATCCATCTGAGAAGCGAGGCCAGCACTCTGAGGACCTTTGAAAATGTCCCGTACTTTTGCTCTCATTGCTACCTCGATAGACATATCAGCTGTGGGCGATCAGCAAGGAGGCTTGCTCGGGCCTCTTGTGACCTTGGTTAGGTGCCTGTTGGGTCAGTCAAGAGGTGTCTTTCTTCAGCTTCCCCACGAGGAACTCAACTGTCAAAAGATGCCTGTAGATGCCTATGTCTATGAAATCCCTGTTGTACATTTTGCAGACCAGGTCTGCATCTGGGTATGATGTAGAGACTAATGTGCCAACTTGGCTTAGATCTCTGTTCTGGTAGTAGAAATTTAAAATAGAGGAAACACGGCCCAAATCATAGACAAAGCATCTGCATTTTTAACCCCTCAGCAAAGCACCTTTAGTCCTTTAGTTGTAGCTGGAAGGAGATTTCATGGAATCCCAGGACAGTCTACCATGTGACTGCTGGATCTGGGATCTAGTTCCCCATTATAATTTCTGATTAGCCACTCCCACCACAGTTGTGCCTGAGCAACTCAGGTGGCATTTTCTAAGGGGTCTCCTATGTGGGACTAAGTTGCTGCCAGGGAGAGGCGCTCCAGAGACGTGCAGTGCCAATCACCTGAGATGCCTGTGCTGAGTCGAGGGGTTGAGGGGGCCTACGAAATCTTAAACGTAGGAAACACTTTTTAAAAAAATCCTTCCTGAGAGGCACAAGTTTGGGTTGTGGATAGTTTGCAGTTTTCAATCTCCATTGGAACCAGCGTGTTCTCACTCTAGGTGTCTGCTTATTCAGTAAGAGAAAGAAGACCCCTTCTATTGAGTCTGCTGCTACTTGCAACAGCAGAAATTATGCCTGAGAAATCAATTGTATTTTTAATCCTAATTAGAATTGTAGTTGCCCTTTAACTGTTATGTAATTGTCCTTATTAGCACTCTAGCCAGACATTATTAGTCCTCCCCGTGCTGTGAATTAGGGAGATTACATTCCTTTTACAGACGAAGCGATCCAGCTTAGTGAGGTCAAGTATGCGATCCCAGCATGTGGACACTGAGGAATGGCCCAGTCTCGATTTGACCTTGAAGCCTGTATCTCCTGTGCTCCACTGTTCCTGTTACCTTTTGGCCAGTGGAACACAAAGCAGTATTGAGTTCATTGCTGGGTCATTCCCCATGTGGATTATAAAACCTGCTATTCACTGGCATGTAGGTTAGGCCCTGGGAAAGTGACAGCAGAGCAAGGCACAGACTAGATCTTCCAGGTGCTTGCAAGTTCAGCTCCTTGTCCTGGATCAAGGTTAACGATATTGCAGAGGTGTGAGTCCTTTCAACCTTCTGGATGCTGCTCCCGAGATGATACCATTTGCTGTGGCTAATGAGCTGCTGGCTATCAACACTGCTTCTTTTAAAATATTTTATTTTTATTATTGTGTGTGAGAGAGAGTGTGTATGTGTGAGAGAGAGAGAGACAAAGACACAGAGAGAGTGCTTGCTGTTAGTACCTGTGGAGGTCCCAGAGAGGATTGCTTCTACCTCCTTTTTGTTTTGCTCTGTGATTCCCAAGCTCCACCTTCCAGAGCCAGAAGTGCAGGCCACTATCATTTCTGCTTGGCCCTTTTATGTGGTATCTGGGATCCGAACTCAGGTCCTTGTGTTTGCGAGGCAGAGTCTTTTTTTTTCTTTTGTTTTCTCCCACATTTTATTTTTTTTCCCCAGTCATACAAGTTCAGTAGGCACTCTTGTGCTCTCTCTCCCTCCTCCCCTCCCTAGTCCACCTTTGGACTCTCCCCCCCTTTTCTCATTTTTTTCACCTCCTCCCTCCCTCCCCTTCTCCCAGCGTCTCCCCCTTCCTCCCTCCCATCCCCTGGAGCATCCTTTTTGTGTGAATGCCAAACCTCCCTCTGAGTCCTCCACCCTAGTGAGGGGTAAGGACTCAGTGGCAAAGCCTGGAGGCCTTTCTTGGGCTCCCCATTAGTATGGGAACTCCATTATGTCTGTTATTCCCTTAGTGAGGCAGAGTCTTAACCCCTGAGTCATCTCTCCAGCTCTAGCACTGTGTCTTCTATCCTTGGGTTTCATTACATGGCTTTCTGATGGGCTGTTGCAGTGTAAAGATGAGGTCAGGTGAAAATTAGATACCCAAGGATGCTGAATATACTTATAGAATGCTGTAAGCCCCAAGAAGGTCTCCCTGGAGTTCAGCTGCTGAGTCCAGGGTTCCCAGCCTCAGGATCTGCCTGTATTCTTCATTGTTATGCAAAGCTTGAGTTTCTTTTTCTAGTCTGGAAATAGCAAGAATATTGCCAGCTTAAGAAAAATGTCACCAATAGTTTGTAGCTTGGCAAAGTTCTATAATCAAGCTTTTTTTAACGTGTGTGTGTGTGTGTGTGTGTGTGTGTGTGTGTGCGTGTGTGTAGAACCACGGGCGAATTTGGGAACCACCATGGACCACCTCTACCTCCTCCTTGTTTACTCTGCCCCAGGATTCACAGGCTCCGCCCTACCAGCATCAGAAATGCAGGCCACCCCCCTTTTCCGCCCCCGCTTCCGCCCAGTGTCTATATGTGGGGTCTAGGATCCGAACTCAGGACCTTCCACCTGCAAGGCAGAGGCTTAACCCCTGAGCCACCTCTCTAGCCCCTACAATCAAACTTTTTTAAAAACTGAAATTTGACTTTTTGTTTCAAATTTGACTTAAACTAAATCTTACTGCTATTATTTACTTATGGAATCTTGTGATATGCACCTTATTCCTTCTGTGGTTAGGAGTAGATAAGCAAATAATGAAGAAGCCTCAGTCATTGCAAGAGCTCATGTGGCTTTGTCTAGACTAGCACCATGAGACTCAATTGTCTTCTATCATTTCTTTTTAAAAAATTGTGTTTGTGTGTGTGTGTCTGTGTCTGTGTACCAGAGGGCTCTGTGTATGCCTCTGGAGACCCAAGGGTGACTTTGGGAATCATGCTGGGTTGCAGCTAACTTTTGCTTTGCTTTGCTTTGCTTTGCTTTGCTCTGGAGTTTCCCCGGCTCTCCAGGGCCAGAAGTATAGGCTGCCGCCATTTTCGCCTCTCGTTTTTATGTGAGATCCAGGATCCAAACTCAGGACCTTTTGTCTACAAGGCAGAGGCTTAACCCCTGAGCCATCTCTCCAGCCAAATGAAAACTTTCGAAGTTGGTTCTTACCTTCCACCATGTGGCTGTAGGGATAGAACTCAGGTCTTCAGGTTTTTAAACAGGCACCTTTATCCACTGAGCCATCTCATGGAATCTTGCCTTTCTCATCTCTTAAATGAAGAATCTAGCTCATCAATGATCCCCAGTTGATCTGGGCTAGTTATATAAAAATCACCAACTTGTTAATGCTCTGCTACTGGGAGATTCTGATGAGGAAAATAAGGGTGTTTTCTAGACATTTTCAGAAGGGACCCACTGGGTGGAAAGAGCTAGAATTTAGTTTTACCTAGCACAGAGTCTGTGTGGTTGAACCAAACTGTCTGTAATATAGAGGTAAATCAGGAGGCAGATGACAGAAGATCTTTAAGCTGGTGGAGAGGTAGTGTCATGTGCCATAAGCATGAGGTCCCATGAATGGCTTTGAGAAAGAGTCTAGATGATAACATGAAGTGCTCCATGGTATGCAGGCTGAGTCAGACTGGGAAAGAAAGCAAAGACACTGAAGGCTGAAAAAAGACCTGCAGAAGATTGTGCAGTGGTGCGTGAAGGAGATGTAATGAGCAGTGGGCCTCATGTGGGTTACACTAGGACCTTTACAAAGTTCGCCTATCTGGGGGACCCAGAATCTCAATGTTCTGTTTTAAGCTATTTAAAAATCCATAATTTGTTAATTGGTCTTAAATAGTGTCATAGATGATTTTTATTGTGGTTTTCATCCAGGAGATTTTAAAAGGAGCTCAGCAAATAAATTCATATAGAAAAGCAGTTGGCAGCAAAAGAGCCACTGCTTCTAGAAGGGAGGAGGAAAAGAGGTGGGAAGGACATGAACTTTTCCTTGTTTGATAGACGCCCAGTATACCCTGCCTCTGTAGCTGTAGTTAAAGTGACAGAGGCCAGGCAGTACAGCAGGGGTCTCTGGAGTTGTCTGGAAGGCCTGAGTGTAGACTATGTCTTGAAATCTAATGCAGTGTTCTTCCTTTGTTCCTTTAAAACTCAGTCTGCGGTCAAAGTTTCCCAAAGTGCGTTCTGTAAAACAGTACTTCTGCTGGGATGTTAATAAGAGTAACATGAGAATAAGGAACTGGAGCCAAGTCAGTCTGAGAAGTGCTGTGTTTAAGCAAAAGCAAGTAGCTTCCTTTCTTTCCCCCACAGCATGAGACTTGCATTGCGCTCTGAGATTCACTGAGAGGAAGATAGACTAGACAGTGTTTCCTAAACTTATCCATTGATTCTTTGTCCTTGGACACTAAGAGCTGCTCAGCTGTGGCTTACAGGTTAAATCTGTCCCCCACCTATTTTTGTAAATAAGGGTTCTCAGAACATAACTGAATCTATTCATTGTATTGTCTATGGCAAAGTTGAACTAGAGACTGCCTGCTCCCCAAACCTAAACTATCCACTATATGTTCCTTTACCAAAAAATTTTGCCTTTCCTTGTTCTAGATAATTCACAGGACTGATGTTCCCTGGGCACCTCCATTTGAGAACTACTGCCATAGGGAATTATAAATGGCTTGTTCTAGCTCTATGCTGTGATGAATCTGCTTAATTATATTCAGTTCCTATAGGACCATAATTCTTTCCTCTTGCTTTGAACTATTTTCTCTCTCAGCTGTTTGTCCATCATCCAAGGTTGAAACTGGAGATCCTCGTGTCCTTGTTCTTTTCCTCTGCTTACCAGATTTCATCAGTCACCAAAGATACATCCAGTTTCCAGTCTAAACAGCTCTCAAATCTGCCTGTTTTCTATTCTTACCAACCCGGCTTGTTTTAGTTCTTACTTGTTTATGTATGTAGCCTAGACTGGCCTTGAACTTGGATCTCTTGCCTCTGACTCCGGAGTCCTGAATTCTAGGTACGGTGTGCACTGCCATACCTTGCCGCAATGGTTTCCATGACCATCTGTTGTCTTCTCTTCAGCATTATAATACGATTCCCTTCACTCGCTATAGGTTGCTTCTATTCCTTTCTACTGACTGGGTCCAGAACAGTCTTTGGTGTATGCAAAAGGTCACTTTTCTCTAACAAGTCTGTTCATAGAACCTATGGTCCTCAGGAGAAGCTCCAAATTCTCAGTGTAGATATTCATCAGGCAGTCTGGTCAGGAAAATGGAAGAGATTTAATTCAAGTAATTAGGTGTTTACTCAAAGGATTAGCCTTTCCCATACTTCGGCCTGCTTCAGTAGAGAGAAAAGTACAGAAGCAGATGCTAGTGCTGAGTGGTCTACAAAGTCCATATTCCAGTCCTGCCTCCCTACACGTCAACCTTACTCTACTCCAACAGATTTTAGATCCAAAATGCTGAACATATCCAAGTTTCAAAAAAAAGAAACTTAAAACAGCTAACATTAAATAGTTATCCATGGATCAAGAATTGAGAGTGTCTTGGCCAGTGGTTCTGGCCCAAGTTTTCCTATGAGGCTACTGTAGAAGTGTCATCTGGACAGGCCTTCATTAGAAGACTTGGCTGGGGCTGGAGGATCTACCACCAAGATGGCTATTGGCAGGAGTCTTACTTCTTTGCCAGACCCCTTTTTAGGACTCCGTGTGTATCCTCATAATATGGCAGCTGGCTTCCTTCCAGAAAGGATGATATAAGAGGCAGAAAGATACCAACAGACAAAGCCACAAATAGAAACAGCAGGAACAAAAAGCATGTAAGAATGCTTGAAGTCCCCTCTTCTGATAGCATGGTGTATCCTGTCATGGATGCAGAGCCCAAGAGGAGGATTCTTGGAAAGTGATTTGTTTAAGGAGGAAATGGATTCACTATGGAGAAGGGGAAAGAGCCAAGCTAGATATATATGGGGAAGATTTGGGTTCATAAGTTATATCATTATTTCG